>JBAMCL010000731.1:0-138692 GCA_037075165.1 Hirtodrosophila histrioides | reverse complement strand
TTTTTTTTTTTGTATAAACATTAAAGTTTTTAAAATAAACGAACTTATTTATTGTAGTTCCAATGTAATATTTTTTAAGATAGATTAAAAACATTTTTTATTAATTTTTTTTTTTTTTTTTTGGGATGCTTTTTTTATGCTACCTGTTATTTGAACCACTTTTATAAATGTATTGAAAAATAATGCAAATTGTATAATTTTTCAGAAATTTTGTTATTAACTGAGTCATTCTTAGAATGTTCAGCCTAAGTAAGCTGATACTCCGATATAACCATAAGATATACATACAAATATGTATGTATATAGATCAACAACATTTCTAACAAAATAGGAGGCTATGATTTTCAAGACAAAGGAAATTTAAGCACCTCACTGTAGGTACGTCAAAAAATTTTAAGTGAGATCTGAAAAATTGAGATAAGGTTTTGTGAATGAAATCATATGCAAGTAAATTTGTATCTGTATTTTAATATATATTTTCTAACTATGGTAAGTGAAAGCAATTGTATTTACTTTGCAAATAACTCAATAACAAACCATAGAAACGCGCAAGTACTCGCACTTCAACTCCCTGTTTCGAGGTGGCCACTTATGGTCTGGCCAGGAAGTATTCGCTGATTGGAGTAGCCGATAGACTTGGGAGTAATAGTATATCGAGTGCTAGCTCTAAGAGCAAGACTGAACGGCAAACCACCTGGCTTTCCAGAAGGGGTGAAGTCATCGGGATTGAAAACAAGTATATCAAACAGTTGGGCATAAATGTGCAGAATTATTTCAATCCCTCATTTGATGAAGACAATGAGGAGCAGCAGGAATCTCACTCGGACAGAGTAGAGATTGCTAGCGATTCAAATGAAGATCAGCTGCGGGAGATGCAACCAGCTGCTGTGGAGGTGAGTGATGGTTCTGGACCAACTATGGTAAGCGATGGTGTCATTGAAAGTTTGGAGATATTCAATTCTAATGCGTCCGCCATGGGAACATCGGGACAATGGGACAAGCTGTTGCATAACGTGAATGTGCAACATGTTGGTAGTGATTATGCTTTGGATAACATTAGAAGCTCGCAATCACAAAAGAAATTCAAGCCGAACAAAGTTTGTAAGCCAAAACACTTAAATAGCCCCCCGAATAAGAGGAAGAAGTCTCACGCAAAGCCGGTGCCCCGAGCTGGCTATCGTGCAGAGTCAGGAAGCCTAGATATACTGCAAAGAAAGAGAGGGCTTAGCTTGCCAATTTGGCTACCAATGTCAGCCAATATCGCTTCTACCAATATAACCAAAGATAATACAACTGCGATCCTGAGTCAGGACACCTTGGAGACCTTCAATGAACCGATTTTAGATGTGGACAAGCCGATCAATCAATCAAAGCTCGCTCGATAGACAGACTAGTGTAACCAGCAGTGAATATGGCACATCCAAAATGTATTCAAGAACATCAATCGAACGGAAAATGTCAAATAATATACCGGCCACCCTGAATACCCGGAAGAGTTGTATTAGATTTAAACTAAAGAAGCCACATTTATTATACAGCATTACAAAAAGAGAGTCAACGGTGTCGATAAGGTTGAGGCTGTCCTTAGCGAAGGTTGTGGACCAAAGCATCCAGGAAATGTTTGCACCTTTGATGTCAACTGGCCACCTTCTGGGTCCCTTTTATTCTGGTATGGTAGCTCTATTCTATTTCCCTAACCATTCCACTAAATAGTCTGATTCCAGCGTCCGGAAAACCATATTATTTTGGTATTGCCGAGACCATAGAGCTCCCAATTCATACACCACAAATGCTCGAAATTGGCTACCGTGTGGAGCATAATATAGTCCCTGACTATAGTGAAGGAGATCATGTTGAAGCTGTGGAAGACTCAAACACGGACGAGTGTCCAGCATCCTCTTACTCGGCGGATGGGAGTGGCTGAGTTAAAGGAACCGTATTGCAATTGTGCTCGCTGGCATAGCATATTATTTAATGAATGATCTTTATAAATTACATTACTTATAATATAGCCGTAATGTTTTCGACAAATAAAATATAACAAAAATTAAACTCAAACTTATTAATTATATTTACTAATGTAGAAGGTCTTTATGAACCAATGTCCTTACAAGGCAGCAGAAAGTAATATAGTTACAAACGGCATTGAGAGACACGTAAGAACTTTTTTGTTGGTGAAGCAAAAGATCCTTAGAATCAGGGTTGGAATATTTTTTCATCGCACACAGCTAATAGTTGCTGAAACTTTTGAAAACACTGCAGTTTTTAAAGCAACGTACCAGACTGTAATGGCTTACTTTCAGACTGGAGCGATGAGATCATACATCATTGCAAATAATTGAACTCTCTTCCCGAAGGGAAAAAGAGTATATTGGGTTTGCGAAATGTCCGTCTTTCCGTATGAACGCAACTTTTCTCCACACCCTTGAAGATAGAGCAACCAAACTTGGTACACATTTCGGTGTATTCCCTCAATTTATGGTGTCAAGATAGACAATATGTACCTCGCACACCTGTACAGGTAGAGTCATCAAACTTGGCATACAGACTACTGTTTTCATCGCGTCTCTTTCTGAACCCAATAAGCAAATTATACCGGACTGGGAACAGAGTATTCTGCTATTGGATACGCCCGACTGCAACGTTCTTACGACAATCGAATCTTAAGAAAACAACTTAGTGTTTCAATGAAAGCTGCTTGTTACCGCAGACAAACTTAAATAACATTTTGTCTTCAAATTGTGTCCTCTTCCGAAACTAATACCCTATCTCTTGGACGAATGCAAGGATTTTTGTCGGGTTGAGAGTTCCTACATCCACAGCTTGGAATATGTACATTCCCAGAATCCCCATTCTGTCAGCATGTACAATGAGGATTCATTCTCCAGTTCTCAGAAGTTTTCTACATGTCCCGCTGCTCACAGTTTCCAGTCAGCTTAACTCTGTTCTCAAATTTTCATTTCATTTTCACACAAATCAAACCACCTTTGGAAAATTTATCAGCCTAGCTCAGGTGAACGTAGACTTGCTTATAGAACCTCATTCTTACACCTGAACCTAAACAAGTAACATCTAAATTCGTTTTGTAGTCTCAAGTTGTGTTGGGTTTTAGGTAAATAAAATTTCTAAATTCAAAAATTTGTATATTTGAAAAAAAAAATTTCTAATAAAAATGTTGTTATAGAACTTTCAATTAAACAATCATGTGCTGTGGACCGTGCGGAGGCTGTGGACCATGCGGAGGGTGCTGCGGCGGTGGCTGCTATGGACCTAATGTGTGTGGACCGTGTTATGCGACTGGACCGTGCTTCGGCTGTTGTGGTGGATGCTACGCCGGACCCGGCTGTGGTGGCTGTTGCAGTAGCTGTGGGCCTTCTTGCTGAGCAGAGTGTCCTTTCACCTAGTTCCGATCAGTCCAAGGATTGTTATGTATGGAGTTCTGGCAACCCATGAGACTACCAAAAATATGTGTATGTTTGGGCAGTATGTTTCGGCTTGAAACACAAATCAAATCGAAATATTTGTAAAATAAACATCATTCAGTAAGAATTGACCGCCTATTGCATATTTATTGGTGTGGGTATAGGGATATCCTATATCCACATGGGTATTCCAAGCAGGCATGAAAGGGGGACAGCATATTGTATCCTGCGAGTCTCCGGACGGACTTTGGGCTTATATTTTTGCTTGGCTACATTGTGCTACAGTGCCCAAAGAAAGAACCTGGAATTACAGGGACCGTAACAATGATAAAATAAAAATAAAAATTATGAAAATTAAAAATAGAATTATTTTTGAAATTTTTATTGAAATTTAATTATTTCACATTTTTTTCGATCGATAAAGGAGAAATGTTCTTAAATGTTTTGATATAAATTCAAAATAAAAGTTTGTCCTGTTTCCGGGATACTGCATTGCGGTTTTTAAACTCAAGTCTTATTTGCGATCCCTGTTCTTAATACTAGACATGCCTTTATTTCAAGCTCAGTTTTTATGGGCGGGTCTAAGTAAATTTTGTATTCAATTTCAAAAGCGTAAGCGAAATTTAAATTTGAATGAAGGTGCACAGGGCGGGCTTCTCTTGTTTACAGGATTTTAATTGAATTTGAGTTGAGCCACGAGTAGAAACCACATCAACAACAACACGCTCATCAAATTAGCAAAATCGAATTATATTGGCCTAATTAAAGATAAGTGGATTACATATAAGCATAAGGAATAAACTCTCTACTCTGGTGCAGCATTAGTAAAGTATTAATTAGTCTGATAATATATTAAATTAAGCTAGTTCAAATAATCAGCAAAGAAATTAACAATTAATGCTTACTGATGACTTATTAGATCAAATTTAAAGAAACGTTTTATAGTTGAATAAGTATATAATCCACAGGAAATTACAATCAGGGATATAGATGTTTTAACGGACATAAGGAAGTGAGCATGCCAAGTAATTTTTCTCAACATAAATGAAAATATAATGATGAATTAATGTAATATTAAAACTGTTTACTTATTTTAAATTTTAAGCTGACAATCAGTCATCAGTATGCCTCTATAAGTAAACTAATTTCAAATGTTATTTCCCGTCATTAAACTTGTGAAATTTTTTAAATAACAAGCATCATAAATCTTCAAATTATTTATATCTTTTATCATTTAGACATTATAGGGAGAGACACTTCTATTGCACATAGCTCAAAAAATCGTGATAAAGCTAAAATCCTCAACTTTGGGTATTACTCGTGCCAGCTCACAGGGCTGTCATGGAAGGATAACGGTCACCCAACCACAAAGCGGGAGTGCTGCCAACTTTATTTAACTGTTTGCCAAGCTGTCAAGCGCTAGCTAACTGCTGCACGCTTACACACACACACCCACAAACACACACAACCACATGTGTACTGATATTGGAGGCTTTGACTAGGGTTGGAGTCCTTGTTCGGGTACTGGCTGCTGCTGCTGCTGCTGCTGCTACTGGTCCTGATCCTGGTCCTTTTGCCGGCTGCGAGTGTAGCGTAAAAGCCAAAAAGGAAACGCGCTACATTTGCGCTCAACGTGTTTGCCTTTTGCGAGGCTGTTGAGCTTCAACGTTTTACGCTTCGATTGCATTGCATCCAGAGTCGAGTCGAGGCACCTGAGAGCTCAACTTGCCCACAACACACACACACACACACACAAGCACACAGATACATATTGAGATACAGATGCTGATGCAGTAACGCACACACACACATTTTAATCTAGTAGCTGCAGAAAAATGTATTCCAACACCCACAGCATCAAGTATACGCGCTGTGGTACCGAAATTAAATTTTAAATATTTATAAAGCTGGGGCCAATAAAAGGAATTTGCAATTGGCCTGATTGGCTTTTAATCGCAGCAGACAGTTTTTAATAAATATGCATAACGCTGCCAACGAGAACCTTCCAGACTCCACACAGTGACGGGGTAGATGGGGTGTGTAGCTGATTGCAATGAAATTGCAACTGGCAAACTGGACACACCCAAAAGCCTTAACAGCTAATATCAATACCGTAAAGTGGGCGCACTATTGGGTGGCAGCTAGCATCTTACGGATACGGATACGGACAACAACCCGAACCGTAACGGATGCTGCATTGTGTTGCGTAAAAATTGCGGAAAAGCCAAAATCAAGTGAAATTTATGATTGCCATAAAATTGCGTGGATATGTGGCTGTATGTGGCAAGTAGCTGGAAGTTCGTTGCTGGTGTAGTACAGACTCTGATCCTGCGACTTGAACGGATGCCTGCCCGGGTCCATATGCTGGCTGGTAGCTACCTCGAAGCTGTTACTTATGCGCATACATAGCACGTAGCACATAGCACGAGTATCTCGTAGCTCGCATCTCGTATCTCGTAGATACACATTGTTGCAATTGATGCCGCTTTGACGCTGCCAGTGCCAGCGCCAGACTACATAAGAAATGCAATCGGGCAATGGCAATGGCAATTTCGTAAATCGAACAAAACTGTTAGCCCACAGCCGCATTCTGCATAAAGCAAGCAATCAAAGTTGTCCAGCTTGCCAACTCCCAGTGCGTGGCATCAATCTGTTCATCATCGTCTACATCATTATTATGATTATCATCATCATTGTCGTGGCTTTTATCGTACTGCCTGTTGTCGCATTGGCATTGATAAGCAAAGCTCATAATATGCATGCCTGAGTGCTGGTTCCGGCCTTGGCACTCGACTCCAGTCGAAGCTTGTTTATTTGCTGGCAAAATTGTGAAATAATGTGCTGCAATCAATTCGCAATACATGCACTTTACCTCACTGCCAGCCCCCGTCAGCCCCATTCCTCACCCCTATAGCCATTTACCCAATTGCCATGCCACATTCTCGTTGCAAAAATATGTGCACTCAAGTGTTTTGAAGCGGCAGCTGCCACTGCAGCAACAGCCACAACAACAGCAACAGCAACAGCTCCATGGCATGCCATGATGAATATGTTTACATCAATAACAAAAACTCGGGTCAATAATGAAGCGTTGCCTCAACTCTCAACTCTCAGCTCCTGTCCCTGTCCTTGTTCCTGTCCCGGTCCCGATTGCGCCAGCTGCCGATGATGAACACGTCAAAATGAGTTTATTTTGTGGTTTGATAGCAGCGATTGCAGCTATCGACTTTGAGCTGAAGCTTGCATATTAAGTGACTGACATTCACACAGCAAGGACTAGTCAGGATACAGCGTTGACAGTCCTAGAAATTCGAAAGAGAGCAACAAATATGATTATTATTATTTAAATTGTGTGTATTTTTTATACCCTTGCGGGTTATAGCGTATTGAAGTAGAAGTTTCTATATTCTCGATCGAACTAGTTCGATTGATTATCGAAGTTTCAAGAACTTGTACTTTAGTAGGTAATTTCGGGAGTTTATTAAAGTGAGCATATCTCGAACTGTCATTATTTGTAGTCAAGCAAACACAACGTTTTCAAATCATTAACAGGACAATTGAAACTATTATCAAAATTTTCTTACACTGAAAAAGCCAGACATTAAAATAATATCAATTTCCGAATTATATTTTGTATAGCCATACTTAATAGAAATGCAGAGCGCCAACAGCGTGAGGGGCATACTGAAGGGCGATGGCAACTTTGTTGCGAGCAGCACTGTGAAGATGGCCAAATTTGATGAGTTGAATGTGCTGGCAACATTCCATCCGGAGGGCAAGGACTACGGTCATATGATTATCGATGAGCCAAAAACGCCGTTTGTATTTGAAGAGGACTTGCCACATGATCTGGACACAGCCACGCTGATGGAGAGGCTGCGCTTTGCTGCACAGTCGGAGACACCGGCCTTTGGCATTGACAACGACTCGGATGATTCCTCCGACGATGAAGACTATCCGGAGTCGGTTGATGAGAAGGTGCGTCGCCTGGAGTTCGAGCGTCGTCGCAAGATGCATTATAAGGAGTTTCTGTCCGTGCCACTGGCACGCCGCCTTATAGCCGCAGAGTTTGGCGATATGACCGTCTCGGAGATTTCAGTAAAGGACGAGACAATGCCAATCGATGAAAGCTGCGTGCCTGAAGAGTGCTCTTCTTACTCATCGATGAAAAGTGCCCGGTCCGGAAGGTCAATTATTTCGCAAGTTTCGTACAGGCCCAGTTTGGAATTCATACCGCCACCAGAAATCGAGCCTGGTTTCGAAGTAGGCCATCGTTGTTACCAAAAGTTAGTGGCTCAGTTGAACGAACCACGCGACACTGCTGCATCCTTGACGGGTATGACCAAGGATGCGCAGCCAGGATCAGAAGCAGCAGACAATGTGAATGGCGCTGCCAAGACCAAGGATAAGGAGAGTGTTTCGCTCCAGGCTTCTAAGACTGCCAAGGGCTGAAACCAAAGATTTTAGCTGGCAGTTGGAGTTTGTGTTTTGCATTTTGATGTTCTCCTGTTGAAACTAAGACTGCCGTCTAGCAATGTCTATTAAAATTGTTACGTTCAAGTGCAGCCTATTGTTTTGCTTGTTTTCGTATACTTAAGGCCGGAACTGACTGCTGGCTGGCTTAAGATAAGGCAAAATGTCCTTCAGGCTGCTGCAGGATCTTGAGCCAGGCAATTGTTGTGATGCTGATATGATTACCAGTTTTGTTCTAGCTCCCTTCCTGTTCGAGCTTATTTAGTTGCTGTATATTTAATTACGTCTTCTTGGCTTGTCATTTCCTGTTTCAGGACTTGCCGTTCGTTGTCCTGTCTCTGCACATTGCCTGGCCGCCTGGCTCCATAATTTCCATTAGTTGGTTAACAGTCTGGTTTTGTGCATTGACTGTCGCAAAAGTTTGTTTAATAACTAATTACGACATTTTGTTTTGTGCATTGCATCGTAATTGAAAATTCCTTTTGGCAACTAACCAAACTTCCTTCGGGCCAGGGCGAATGTGCTAAATAAATTAATTTTGATTTATTATTGCAGCCGCACCTCAGTGGTTGTGGCTCTCTCTCTCTATCTCTCTGCTTGTGTGTCTTGTTAACAAATGATGCCATTTAAATTCCATTTTTGGTCAGAGATCGTAACTGATTTCAGCTAGCTGGTATTAAATGGCAAGTGTTTTCTGACCATTTAAAATAATTGTGCATAATGTTTAATTTAGCAATAAAATGTGTCATAAGCAAGGCTTTTATTATAATAAGCCTGGTTAGGTTATTTGCACAAATTGGTCAACTGAGAGTTCTGAAGGATGAGCCCATAAAGATTAGAAAATTGAGCATTTAGAAATACTTATGTTTAACCAGCTGCATAAGTTACTTTGTAGGCACGTCTTCATCTATAAAAACATTTCAATTATGCCTTTAAATGTTGGTTGGTATTTTTGCCAGCTGATTTAAGCATTTAAATGCATTTAAGCGAAAAACACTTAAGATGAACAAACAATGTGTCGTTTAATACAATACTTTTCCAGCTCTCTACCCTTGCAACTCTTGTTGTATTGGGGGCACGTAGAATGTTCGGGGACAAAGCCTTTAATGCGAATTTGCTGGCTGCAACATGTGTGAAATAAAATTGAAGTTGGCCCAATTTATGGGCCAGGCCACAGAGGATGCCATCTTTATATCCTTTGTATCCTTCTTCTGTTGCACGACAATTGCCGTGTACATTTCATTAAGTGCATAAGCCGTCGCCTGTCAGCGCTGCGTGTGCTGCGTTTTAAGCCGGAAAATTATTTTTAATGCTATTTACAGGCACAAATGAAAATGCAAGCGTAAATAAAGCAACGGCAGTCACGAACTGGCCCCAGCCAACTGGCCAACTGTTCAACTGGCCAACAGGACAACAAACTTAACTGTCCGAAGGACTACAACCAATGAAAGCCGCACAAACAAACAAACAAACGAATCCAACCAAGTTAAAGCTGCTGCTGCCGCATACTTTCTGGCGTCTTGCAGCCCAGCTGCTAGGAATTTCCTGCGGAAAGCAAATGCAACTGGGACTGGTGTTGCAGGATACGGGATGCGGGGTGGCAGGCTGGCTGGCTGCCTGAGCTGGGCTGGGCTGGGGACACGCGCTCGTTTCACTAAAAGTGCAGCTAAATATTTGCCAAAGCATTTTTGGTATTTACGACGGCATGTCATGGGGCATGTGGCCACTTGGTCTCGAAGGACTCGCCTGTAGGTGCAGTCCAGGACTGTTGCCCAGGTTGAAGCGTGTGGAACGCGACAAATACTTGAACGCTGTGCTGTGCGCATCAATTTTCATTTTGATAAATTATAAAATGGCCAACGCTGCCAGTTGCAGTTTAATGGATTGCCTCGTCTTAGCTTAACCCAAGTCTGCATGATATTGAATGCTTTCAAGGGGTTTCAAATGTTACAAATTTGTATGGTAAATTTCCTAAAAATTCGAAAATCAATTTAACTTCATTTAATTTAATCGTAATTGCATATTATTGCATATGTTTATATCGGTGCAATTTAACAGAACGGAGCATATCAATTTCTGTTTGTTTTCTTAATATTATTAAGTATGAGACCCAAAATACCATTCATTGGATTTCACTACCAGATTGATTCATTAATATATTCATATAATTTTTGCATATAACATTGTAAATAATGGATATATGGACTCCTCTATGTAACAAGTTTCCTATAATTGTATCACCTTTGGTCAATTTTTCTTTACCCCTTATATGTAAAACTAGATTCAGTTGCCACTAATAGTAGAATATACAAAATCAAATCAAAAAATTGATAGAAAGATTACTAAAATAATCATTTTTTTGTGGCTTCCTAATGGCCAAAAATTATTGAACTTAAGGGAAATATTATAACATTTTAAAATACGGACACATATTTTAGACTTGAAGCTGAATTCAACTTATCTCAGATATAACATACTCAGTCTAACACATAATTAATAGAATAAGTTGTAGTATAATCATTTTTGATAAGCATATTGACTTATATTTTATGCTACGTGATAGCTAAAATCGAACTTTCATAAATTTCTCAGCATATGAACAGAAAGATGCAGGAGTCTAACAGTGTATTAAATTATTCGGTAGAATTTTAGGCAAGCCTTTACCAGTATAATCATAGATATTTTTAAACTAGATAAACTTCCGCTCTCCTTAAGTCAACTAAAACTCTATATAATAGCCAAATTCGTAGCATATTTATAAATTCCAGTAAATCGAAAGTCTCACTTATATATTTTGTATAAATACAATTTCTTTTCAATATGATGTACATATATAAATATTATTTCCTTCCACTATTACTTAAGCTTAACATTACATATTAAATTTCGAATACAAAGTTAAATTCGCTTTAATGCTTATCTTGAAATTTCAGATGCAAGGATTAGAGAATCGCACAATACCCTTGAACTCAATGGGTTAAGTGGAATGCATCAATGATGCGTTTAGTTCAGCTTGACATGCACATGGAGGACAAGGAAAGCAGCTAGAGTGAAACAGATATACAGTGGGAAAGGGGCATTCATATAAGCTTAGACCTCATTAAAAGCTGGTCACTCCCATGGAGTCCTTGTCCGCCGTAAAGCAGCTTAGTTGGAGCTGAGGGTCATGTAAATTGCAGGGCAAGTGACATTGTCTAATTGATTGCCGCTGTGCTCAGTGGCTGGTGGACAAATGCAGCTAATAAAGATTTATATAGCTCCAAGTTTGTTGATTTTTTGAAGTGTGTTTTGCTTCACGGTAACTACAAGTTGGCCGACCAAAGCGGAACTGGAAACTATTGCACCTGGTCAAACAAGAAGTCAACCCAAACTATGAAGCTGCTTGGGGTTGGTCAGGCCTGGGCTCGTGCTGAGACCTCGCAAGCGGGGTCAGGGTCAGGCGGGTCACCCCTTTGTGGTTTATTTATATTTTTCTCTATTCTATTGCCTAAATAAATATGTATGTGAAACACGCGCCAGGACTAAGCACGTACACAGCTCTCTCTCTCTCTCTCTCTCTCTGTATGTGTGTGTTTATTTGTAATCAATTATCGGATAGCGCAATCTATTAGAAGGACAGCTGGCTGGTTTGGTGGCAGGACAACTTTAGGCATTGTCGCAGCTGCATAAATTTGAATGCCACAAAAAATAATTATGACACCACACGCGAATAATTGTATAAATTATGCAAAAGGCATGCACTTTTTTTGTAGTTACAATAAATGTATTTTATATTTTCTAATAAATCTAATATAGCACACAGCTATAAGTTTATTATAATTGTTTGCAAAATCATAGTGCAATTGATATCAATATTTATTTAATTTAATTACATAAATCTTTTAAAAACAATTTAATTTTTGAATTATTGCCCCTTTATTAAGTTCTTTATTGTTATCAGATTGATCTGGATTTGTAGATCTTAAATGTGGAATTATCATTTTTTATGCAGCTGTTTTTATTATAATATAAATATGGAGAATGCAAGCTAGTTTTTTCTGAAGTCTAATAATTTTGAGGAGATTATGAAATATTTTTAATGCTTTCCAAAGAATGTTAAAATACGAGAATTCTTTTAAAATAAGGGTTTGATTTTCTTGTCATCCAGTTTACGTAGCTGCCTTAAAACTCTTTCCAATTTTTAACTCTAGACTACTCTTACTTCCCTTAATTTAACACATAAAATATATTCATTTAGAATTCTACAACTCAATGCAGAACTAGCAGTTTATGTAGCTTTCAAGATAATATTATTTTATTATTGTGAAATTATATTTAAGTACAATAATCCGATTCAGTTCGCCCATTCGCTGCATTCATTTGTTTGACAAAGCTATTTAGTGCACAGAACTTTCAGCAAGGATTAAGTTAGACAGCGGGAACTGGGGAGGTCTCAGTCTAGATTCGTGGCAAAATCTCCGCAGATCTGGGCTGAGTTCACAAGTGTGTTTATAAGGCCAACTACCAACTAACAACTGGGCGTAAATTATTTCCGCAGAATGCAGTCACGATTTATAACAAATAAAACTTAGTTTGCTTTAACAAAAGTTACTTGAGGCTGGTTGGTGGCCACCGTTGGTGGCGCTGCATCTTTATGCGCATATGTAAACACTTCCTGCTACATTTGGACTCATCCAAGGATGAGAGAAGCAAATGCGCCAGGACTAAGTGTAAAAAATCCATGGCTAAACTACTTGACGGTGGCTTTAGCCTTAGCTTTGGCTTTGGCTTTGGCTTTGGCTTCACACATGGCAAAAGTTTGTGGCAAACTTTGTGGCAAAGTAGAAGTAACTACAATAGCGATATAATTTTCAAATAACGCCGACAACTTTCACTTGATGGACTGAAAATTAAATAACAAGAGCCCTGCAAACAGTGCTGAATATTTGATATTGCGTTTCACTGGAACTGTTTGAAAGACCTTTTAAATTTGAGAGCATAGATAAAACGAATATATATACTGTTTTATATTTCATATTCCCATTTATTTTGTGTGTGTATTTTGGCTGTACCGGTTCAAAAGCCAGACAAAGCTTTGCATTTGTAACAATTTTCACTTGGTTTTATTGTGATTGTCTGAATATTTCATATACGAGCATGGCCAAAGTCGTAGTTACCAGTAACAACAAAGTCCCAAAATGCACACTGATATCGGATAGGGCTATGGCAAAAACCGGCAAAAGCGTTTGCAGCAATGCCAACTGGCCAAAGTGCTGTAAAATAACAAAATACTTTCATTTCACAAAATTTCACATTATTTTACAGTATTTGATTCTCTGGTCTTTGTTGTGCCACAGCCAGCTGACTGACCGTCCTAGCCAGAGATTGCATTCCTTTATAGAAGATTGTCTCACATCGGATTTGGCCAATGTTGTGATAACCAGGCCAACAATTGTTTGCACAGCCATTCCGTTTAGTTTCACGAACATTTTAAGGCTTTAACAACAATCGCTTGGTTGATATACAAAAATATAAATATGCATGTGTCCATGTATGTATATGTTTCATATATTTTTACTAATTTAAAACATGGCCAAATGTTTTTGTTGTCGTTAAATTTATGCGCGAAATGCAAAATAAATATGCTGTTATTTGTTTTTAGCTGCATCATAAATATTTTCATTGATTTTATGGCCAACAAATTTTAATTTTACCTGCGCCATTTTGTTGAAAAATCTGGGTGAGCATTCTTTCTTTTTTTTTTAAATTTTGTCACACTTTCTTTTATATGCTTATATTTAAGTACTTTAAACTAGCCATTATATTCAGCAGCAATATTCAGATAAAATTACAAGTACTGTAAAAAATTGCCTGATTATATTAAAGGATACTTTTAAATGTATAAAGGTTACTTTTTCAGAGTAGGCTGATATAGTAAATGATAGTTTGCAATTGATTTTATTATTAAACCAGTCAGATTGCAAGCTCAATTCGAGGACTTTACAGCAAACATTTGATGTATCAATTAATGCTTAAATTAAGAGTTTAATTTACTTTATTTTAGGCTGTAAAATAAAGTGAAACAGCGCATGAGGAACACAAGTAGATGTAGCTCATCCCGCAGAAGAACTCTCACTGCTATTTAGGCGTCCATCTGGATAGGAAACTTCTTTGGGCCAAACACACAGAAGAAGTGAAAAAGAAGTCCAACATTAAACTGGCCAAGCTTAACTGGCTTCTCCGGCCAAAGAGCAAGCTAAGCTTGGATAATAAAGTCTTAATTTACAAAACAATTGTGGTTCCGACTTGGACATATGCGATGCAAATATGGGGCTCTGCCGCTAAGTCACACCTCAACAAATTTCGCATTCTTCAGGCCACGACGCTTCGAAGAATTACAGATGCGCCGTATTATGTTCGGACCCGAAATTTGGAGAACGACCTCCACGTCACACTGATTGGCGATCAGCTGAAAAGGCACAGTAGTCGGTATGCCGATAGACTACTGTCGCACCCAAACAATACAGCCAGGGCCCTACGTAGCCCGGACAACATCCGACGACTCAAACGTTTCCATCCCGTCGACCGTCGGGAAAGACTGTTATAATTCTCATTTATGTTTTCTTTTGTTTTTCTAAATTACTATAATTTTTACGAATTCCTATAATTATTATTATTATCCATATTCATATGTTTAAAACTACATAACGCCTAATCTCTAGCAGCAATAATGGATTTATAGCTTTCATAAGGCTGATTACTATTATAAATAAATACATCTAAAAAAAAAAAAAATAAAAAAAATGTCAAATATTAGATATAAATTTGCTAACAATTCAATTCATCTAAATCATTTATTCGATTGTTTATAATTTGATTATGACCTATTCATGTTACTCTTCTTGGTATAGAACATAAAGCGCACTATTTAAACTCTGTTTCAAAAAGACTTTGTTTTGAAAAAAGACTATAAACTATATTGGGTTGGGTAAATGTCCGTCTGTCCGTAGGAACGCAATTATGTTTTACTCACTTGAAACTAGAGCAACCAAACTTGGTACAAATGTTGGTGTATACCCTCTGTTTATTATAAATAGTATATCTTCTATAGATTCATAGCTAAAGTCACTAAATTTGATATACAGACTAATGTTGACCCCCTTGACAAATCTGCATCAACAAAAATTGTCCACCCCCACTTCCTGCTCTGAAAATTAGCAAAATCTTTATCTGCCACACCTGTCACCAAATTTGAAATACACCCTACTGATTTTTCTCACGTCTCTTTCTCACCCCACAATAAACAGAGTATTTAGCTGTCGGTTACGTCCGACTACAACATTCTTACTGGTTTATAATGAATTTCACGGCAATACCTAAAACTAAAGCCAATGTGCATACAAAATGGACGGCCACACGCAATATGAAGTCGTATGTGACTACGCTGTTCATCGGCGACTTAACGGCTATGTGTGTGTGTGTGTGTTACGTGTGTGTATGTGTGTGTGTGTGACGTGTGTGTCGTTTAGATTTAGTGCCGCTTGTTACGTTTTGATGCCATGCCATTTATAAGTGGAGCCACAGCCTCAGCTTCTCCCTTTGCCTGCGCCTCTCGCTGGACACTGTCCATAACGCGACGGCAAATGCAAACTGACATTTTTGCATGGCACAACTTTGAACCTTAACATGACAGACCGCGACGACAACAACAACAACAGCAACAACAACTACAGCAACAATGGGAGGAGGGACCACCATGAATAGTATGGAACTTTAAGTGTTTGCCACTTAAAGCAGAGTTGTGTGCACATTGCGCATACGTCACGTATGTCGCTGCCTTTGGCTTGACTATTCGCTATAGAATGGTTGGCGGGGGGTAACGGGGGTAGGCTGAGAGTTGCCACACAAATTGCCATACCAGCTAAGTAATTTACGCACAATAATGCGCTTCGTTGAACTCTGCTGCCATTGCCGGCCAGATGATTGATGTATGGACGTGTTAATTAGGTCTACTCCTGGCACATTTACGCATCCAACAAAAGGAAGGGGGCGAACGCCAAAAAAAACCAATAAAATTCCAGATATTCGTTGGCCAGCCAAAAAAAAAAAAAATCTTGAAGAATTGATTGATTTCTGGGGCCACAAGCACATTAATCAGCATTGGCGCTTCAACTTGCCAGCCGACAAAATTAGGCACAGGAAAAAAAATAGGGAAAGTAACACACACACGCACAACAAAGTTAGCCGGGCTTTGATTACCGCTAACTGTCAAGTGGCCAGTGTTGGACATGCACTTTTGCATAGGCCGACAAATTCAATTTATTTCAAGTTTAACCAGCAAAAAAACAAAAAAGAAAATACGAGCGAGGAAAATAGAAGCGAAGTGCAAGCTGTTCACTAAATCAAAAACAGATTTTGGCAACAAATTCGTTATGCACGTGACATGTCCAAAAAGCAGCCAACACACTCTTCAAACACTCTTCGCACATACACAATGCCCTTTGAGTGTATGAGTATGTGTGTGTATGTGTGTGTGTGTGCACGCCTAAAAGAAATTTGAATAAGTGAATTTAAAAAGCTTTGGCAGGCGAGGGGAACAAAAAAAGAAATAGACGCTGCTGCTAAAGCCAAGGACACTTTTCATGAAATGCAATTTCGCACTTGTAAACTTTTATGGCTGCATGTGCCAGCAGTGCTGAGCATTTGGCTACTTTCTAGCCTATAAGTTTCAGCTTTTCAGCAAGTATTTCTAGTCAAGAACGTTTAGTTAGAGACAGAATATTAATTTTGGTATAATATTGGAATTGGTTCGAGTTAAATTCACTTTTAGCTTGCTAAAGCTTGTTAAAATGCATATTTCAGATCTACATGAATATAGCCTAAGTCGTTAAAGTGCTTGTGGATTTCAGAAGTATATGTTTTTGTTTTTAAATTATTACTTTTCAAACACAATAAACTCAATTTCTAAATATGCATTATTAATATTATCATCAATTTTTAAGAACAACGAACATGGGGAAAGTGTTGACACTTATTTGCAAGCTTCTTATTGATAATATAGGTTACAAAATATAAATTTGAAACCGTCTTAAAAAATGCATGCCTTAAATACATAAATACATTAATATATGAAATATGAATTACCAACTTGGAATAGTTTATTTTAATGAAAAATTGAAATATTTCGGATATATAATATAATAATAATATATAATATATATACATATAATTATATAATAATATATATGTAAAAATTCAAAATTTCGAAATATTTGGATGCGTTTTAATTTTTCGGTCACGGTGGACCTTTCTGTGGAAATGCCCAAATATTTATTTAATTATTTAATTTTTTTTTTAATTGTTTTAATCATGCTTTCCGCTACCTTTAGTGGCAACTATATCTAGTTTTTCATAACATATTTTGTTGGCAAACATTTAGAAATAAAATGGTAAAATGCGGCGACAAATAATGCTATTTTTTCTATAATATTTTTTGGTTATTTTTTGCGGCTGCTCACCAGGACTATGCTGCGTCTTGTTGCCAATTCAAACTGCTGCTCATTTTCCATACAGTGGCAACACTGATTTGGAGATGTGGCGGACAACACAGACAAGTGCGACTACACTCGCCAGCTACAATATGTGAACAGTTGGGTGGGCAGGGCCTCCACAAAACTTCACTTCACTTCACTCCACTACACATACTATATAGTACACATATACCCCACTTAACCCGCCCCCGAATTTTGATCAGTAACATGCAAATCTGCTGGCCGTTTGACTGTTGATGGCGCATTTGCTTCGGCTGGTTGGCATATATATATATACATATACCTATATATATTTTTTGCTCTTTCGTCCTTTTTGTGTGTGTGTGTGTGTGTGTGAGTAACTTGTTTATTTGCATGTTGTTGCTTTCAGTTGCTTGGGCTAGGCGCAAAAGGCAGTCGCTCTTTTATTTGCACACTTTGGCTAATGGATTTTTTGGTTTGCATTTTGCGGCTGCACACGGCGTATGCTTAATATTTGAGATCTCTGTTGAAATTATGTTTTATGTTACTTTTTGTTTTATTATTTGCCACTTCTTCGTGCGCCTCATTTGGTTTGCATTGGGTTCACTCTTTATGGGACCCAGGGAAGCCTCTGGCATTTCGGCGACTTAATTGAAAATTCAATTAGACCTGTGCAAATATTTTGGCCAAAAGGAGCGGCGCACAAATTGAGTTACAGCTGTTTATCTAAATAAAAAAGTGCAGCTCTGTTGATGATGTTGTTGCTGCTACTGCTGCTGCTGCTGCTGCCGTTGCCGTTGCCGTTGCCACAGCCGCCGTTGCATTTTAATTACAACTTAAATATCTCAGTGCGGTCGGCAGAAGCAAATTACAACTTCAGTGAACCGCAAAATGAAAGTTGTTTATTTTAGCTTTTTTACTGTGTGCCTTGCCCTGGAATTTCAGCTCGGGCTTTTACCAACTAAATCAATTTTGATGAAGCCCCTAAGTTAATTGCATGCACTCACTGCCCAGCTCAGTTTATTAAATAATTTCCCACTTTCGCTGACCCTCAACATTTATTCAGGCATTGTTGTTTCGCTTTAACCCACCCAATGTTGCAACTGCCGCAGCTTCAGCTGCCCCACCTCTCCCCCACACACACTCTGCTGTGGGTGCTCCTTGCTCGCCAGTTCGCCTTATTCCGCTGCTGCACGTGACTTGATTGTCAGTTGCAATTTAAGAATTTGATAGTTTGACAATGCATTTTGGCTCGTTCACTGCGTTCTATTTCCCTCAATGCTCGATTCCCAGCCAAACCCGACTCCGATGCAGCAATTGCCATTCGCCAAGGGTTGCGTGCTGCTAAAACATTAAAATGCGGCATAAATAATCGTATATTTTTGCGGAAATTCGACAAACGAATTTCAAATGGCACACATTTCAATCCACCAAACATTAAATATCAAAAACCAATAAAAGGATTACAAATTTATCATTTAAGTGAAAATTCTCTTACTTTCATTTCTCTCAGTGATACCAATCTACCACACTCGGAAATAATGGGAATGCTCCTTGGTACGTCAGGAATTATGAAATTCATAAAGATCTCAGTATTTTATTAGTCAAGGATGAAATAAAGATAAGAACTGAAAATTATTTAAACAGACTGAACTGCCATGAACATTTTTTTGGCAATAAACCTATTAGAAAATAGCGGAGACACTACGCGTCTAAAAAGATACCATGTTCTAGATCTTCCTCATAGATTTTAAAGAAGATATAACTATATATTGGATTCGCTGACTGGAGCGCAACCAATCCTGTTACTATTAGTTGTAGCTTTAAAATTTGTTTATTGTCCTAAGAAAGATCGCAAATAAAATAAACTTTAATAAAAAAATAATAAATAAAAAAATAATAATTAAAAAAATAATAAATAAAAAAATAATAAATGAAAAAATAATAAATAAAAACATAAAAAAATTTCTCTCAGTGTGCATCGTATTTTGTTTGTGATGTTGGGCAACAAAATTGACTTACTTCAATTTCAAAATTTATTAAAATTTTTATCAAAAACTACAAGTATTTTTGTTTACAAATTTTCTATAGAATCTTGTTAGTTGGTATTTTTTGGTATTTTGTTTAAAAATTAAAAATATTATATCTAATTCACTTTTAATGTACATAGTTTCTGCTTAAATATAAGCTGAAAATGTGGTAAAAATTATACTAAACAGTTCCGTAGAGTCACAGGAACTTATTTTTTATTTAATTATTAATATTGATAGTTAATCTTAGAAAGTTTAGACTACTAGGTGGGTTATAACGCTAGCTACTAAGGCCTATTTTATATTACAGGTTTAGTTTAGTAAGTGGGCTGTAAGTTGTAGTGCTATTAGCAATAGGGTGGAGTTTACAATACAGTGCTTATAATGATATTTTGTAAATTAAAAACATAAATTCCGAAGCATTATTTCCTATCTAAAATCTATTTTCCCATGTTCAACATTTTAGACTCCCAAAATAAATTGGTCTCGCCTATTGTGATCATACTGGTTGAAAGTTTATAAGCTACTTACTGCCCCCAATTGGGGCAATTGAAACGCAATCGGACGATTTACTTACTCATTTCTGTGCATATTGGCATTGCCATGTGGCAAAATATTTTCCGCCTTCGAATCAGCTTTCCATACTGGTATTATTCTTTGTTTTTTTCAAGCTTAACTCGTTCATGTGCAAAACTCTTTCAATGGCAGCCAGGGCCGAACCACCCAAAAAACCCACCACCACAACAAGAGCAAGAACAACAAGCACAGTTTATTTAAGCGTGTAAAAACATAAATCAAAAGGCAAGCCTAATGGCAGCCAGCCTGGCTGGCCACATATCTCTATCTCTGTCTCTTTCAGGGTCTATCTGTCCCTTTCGCTCTGTGTCTGGTGGCCAACAGGCGACAGCCACATAAAGGACATGAAGTGTATATAAATTGCCTACTTGCATTTTAATTAAACTGACTAAAAACCAAGTCAATGTCAAATGTTACCCGCTCCCCCGTTGTTCAGTTGAGGTCCTGTTGCCCAGTCCTGGTATCGAATCCTGGCCTTTTCGCTCTGCTGCTGCGGCTGCTGCTGCCAATTGCCGGCGGCTATAATAACACACAATGGCACTCATGTGGAAATTTGCTTTAAATTGACCAACTGACCGCAGCAACCTTTAAACAAATTAGAAAAACTTGTGTTCCATTGTTGTGGCCAAACGTTGTTGTTGCTTGAATACCCTGTAACGAATATAATGTGTGTAAATCGGGTTTAATATTTACTTATATATACAATTGTGGGCTTTAAACGGACATAATATACTTATGCAAGTTTATGTATTGGACAGATCAAGGCATTACAGAAATTCTACACTTTTATTGTCTTTAAAACTATAGGGAGACGAATCGATCTAATCAAGCTCGTCTTGCGGATCCTCAATCCCGATGAACTTATCTTATCTTATATCTTCTGTCTTATCTTCTAAGCTAGAAACTTCAAATGATATATGCAGTATTTCGTATAAACTATACAGATTATGTTTCCTTAAAGATTTGGAATATTCCCGCCCTGAACAACTGCAAATCGATTATTGTCATATACAGCCTTGCTTTTAAAGATATAGCTTGGATTTTTGGTATACACATATTATAGAGCGCCATGTTTTTATATACCAAATTTCACAATGATAGCACTATATAGTCCAAAGTTATTATAGTATGGAACAGAAGGGCAAAATTGGCCGTGTATTTTATTTGCAGACCTCTTACAGCGGAGTACAGGGTATATTCTATTCTATTCTTACTTAAAATTGTTGCTGTTGTTGCTCTAGTTTGGGTGGGGACAGTAAGACATTGGCTTTTTTATTGGACCTGTGATTAGCGTTGGCTTTTTATGGTCTTGTCTCTTGCCCTTCAAGTTCTTGGCCACAGCTGTGCCGCCTTTGATGTGAATAATTTTGCTAAGTAAATATTTTGTTGTTGCCTGCCACAAAGCGCGGCAGCTACATTAAATTTACATTTTCTGCATGAAAGTCGCCAGAGAAAGGAGAGAGGGAGAGTGAGAGAGAGAGAGGGTAAGGCGTGTGGTGGGCTTTGAGCCAATTTGGTCAACGTGCAGCGGTGGCCAGTTGACAACATATGGCACTTCAGTCAGGCAGGCAGTTGAGGGCTGCCCGAAGTGAAGGAGGAGGAGGAGGAGCCCTTGCAACTGTAGGGGCGCGTGACCAGGTAATGGACTGTAATTATGCTAAATAAGCCATGAGAAAGTGTAGATGTGTGTGTCACGCTAAATACAAAGGGAAAAGCGGTTTAAGTGGGGTGAGGAGGTGCCATATCCTGCTGTGAGCGTTCAGCCAAATAGTGAACGGCCAGCTTACAATTGCATGGAAATAGGGCTAAGTCCTTTGATGGTACAGTAATAAACAAATATGGAAAATCAATTATTTTCAAAATCATAAATCTTTAAAACTTTCCTTTCCTAAACATATCTTTACCATCCTTTATATATCTTTAAATGTCTGCTGCAAGTAGAGAACTCTTTCAAACTTCCTACCCTAGCCGTGTACATGTCTTTAATGTCTGCTGCAAATAGAGAACTTCTTTAAGATATACCTGAAGTTCAAGTTAAGCTTCAAGTTGGGAAGTCCCTTTAAGATACACCTGAAGTTCAAGTTAAGCTTCAAGTTGGGAAGTCCCTTTAAGATACACCTGAAGTTCAAGTTAAGCTTCAAGTTGGGAAGTCCCTTTAAGATACACCTGAAGTTCAAGCTAAGCTTCCAGTTGGGAAGTCCCTTTAAGATACACCTGAAGTTCAAGTTAAGCTTCAAGTTGGGAAGTCCCTTTAAGATACACCTGAAGTTCAAGTTAAGCTTCAAGTTGGGAAGTCCCTTTAAGATACACCTGAAGTTCAAGCTAAGCTTCAAGTTGGGAAGTCCCTTTAAGATACACCTGAAGTTCAAGTTAAGCTTCAAGTTGGGAAGTCCCTTTAAGATACACCTGAAGTTCAAGTTTAGCTTCAAGTTGGGAAGTCCCTTTAAGATACACCTGAAGTTCAAGTTAAGCAACCTTTCACAAAATGATTGAATGCAACAGCTCCTGAATATTCCAAGTGTATTTGGGGCTAGCCCTTGTTGAAACTTTGAATTGGTCTGAGTAGATCTATACTAAATGCCAACCAATTTACAGTTTTACGCCGCAGCAACTTTATAAATAATTTGAGTGCCTTTTGCCTGCTCATCCATCTGTCCTTTTTGTCTATCGCTATCTCTATCTGTTCTCGTCTCCGGGCTGTTCTCTCTCTGGTTCGGGGCCACCCACGCAAAGGCCTTATATTTATGATTAATGAGCCTTAACTTTTGCACTTTTGCATGGCAATTTATGCGGCATGCGGCATGCGGCATGCGACGTGGGGCAAGGGGCAAGACGCGTCTGGCCAAAGTTGGCTTGCCGTATCTTTGCCACTGCGTGTGTAAGTTAAGACAGGCAACAATTGTAAATGTTTGTTGTGCAATTAAAAGCCATTCAGCGCTGCCTTTTTGCTGTTTTTGTCATTTTTGCGTAATTTGATTTACTTTGCCCGCCCACCCGACCTCCGCGAGCAGCCAAACGAGAGCCGTTGCAAGTGGGCGTTCCGGGGGCTGCCACAAATTGTCAATAAACATATCAATATGCAACACGAAATTGGTTTAATGTCAATCAACAGACGACGAGACGGCAGCGCTGTCAGTAGGCTTATCATGGCCAGAGTCATCCATCAGGAATAAAAAAAATATATATTTAAATAAAAACCAAACTGAAAAATAAATTGTATAAAAGTATTTACGCAAATTCAATAAAGCGGGTACGCTCTAGGGGGTACAGAGAGGGAGGAGGCGTGTGCAAATTGTGTAATGGCATACTTGTACGTAAATACTTTGATGAATTTAAATTTTTGTGTTTTTTGTTGTGGTGTTTTTAAGCGGCGAGGGCGGCATGATAGGTAAGTGAAAACTCATGTTTATATCATGTGCTATTATATTTACATTAAAGTAATAATATACAAGTGTATAAGTCTTAATAATTCCTCAGGAGTTCATATTCATAGCATTTATGCCTAAATACAGTACAAAGAACTTTGAAAAAAATTATAGATATTAAAAATATTAAAGTGTTGGGAAAAATTTTTTTTACAAAAATCCATGAAATGTGGTGCTTAAAAACTAAGGTGTGGTGCTTTAAAATTTAAGAGTGTCTGCTATAACATTAATGTGTGAATATGTTGAATATATACATATATTTCTAAAATTAATGTGCAAACGAGCGAGTCTATCCACAACTAACTCAATATTAGCTTAAAACTCATGTTTATATCATGTGCTATTATATTTAATTTAAGTATAAATACAAGTGAAAGCTTAACAATTCCTCAGAATATTATTACATTTATTAAATACAGTAAAAAATTGGAAATCAATTGTAATTAAATGTGTTGATGAAGTTTTCGTATATAATTTTCACAATGCATAGGAACATGTAATTATTTTATTTTTCAAAATGTATTTTGGAATTTAAAAATAAAGATCACCATATTATTATTTATTATAAATTAATAATAATAAAAAAAATATATATATATAAAATAATATGGCAGCATCCGAAATAGCGCTATTTGACCAGCCAATACTTTTCATATGAATCTTTCTGTTCACCCTAAATTGTTGACGTCCAGCCTGCTAAATATTTCATTTACAAACTATGCGTCGCTAAAACACACATTCTATAAAATAAAAAATAATAATAAAAATATATATCCTTTCAATGATACCAATATAATGTTTTTGTAAATAATTTTTCTATATAACTAAACAATAATTATTTTTAACAAACATTGCAACATACTAACTACTAAATGAAGCCGAAATTTACATAATATACTCGAGAGCTCAAACCCGGGACACTGTATACGCAATTTCAATCTTATTATTTTGTTTATTTAATACTATAGTAATATATAAATACCCAAATAAACACCACAAAATAAAAATAAAATAAAAAGAATGATATATATTTTTTATGAGAAGAAGTTACTCAAAAGGAACTTTATGCACGTAAATATTTCTATGAATTTCCATTTGCAAATCCTTTAGTAACTGCGAGATACCGACAACAAGGTGAGGCTTAGAAATATAGTAATTAAATAAAATATATTATAATGTGTGTATATTAAAATGTGTTAATTATATGTTAATTTATATGCATTTTATTTAATTACTATATTTTAAAACCTCACTAGATGAAGACCCTGGCAGCATAGATATTACTACGTTAACTCTCAGTTTTAACATAAGTTGTAATTTGGCGACCTTTCTAATTTTTTAGATGCTGGTTTGGCCGGCTCGAGGTCCAGTTTTAATAAATAAAACAACAAAAATCTAAATAAAATAATTAAATATATTTTTTATATATTTTCTGGTGGTTATCGTAAAACCAAGCATATATAGAGTGTAACAATATATAAAATAAGAAATATATTGTATTTATTGTTGGATAATTGTTTCACAATATAAAAAGGAGATATTCTTAAGCCAGATATCAATCTGAAATCACTTTAGAAAATCTTGTGAAAAATGCAAGCATTTGCTTATACTCAGTATATATATAGATTGAGTTTTCATAATCAGACAGACATTAGTTTTTTTTTGCTGATTGCTCAGACTGGCGGGCAGCAAAGGGGGTGGGAAGGGAGCTCATAAAACTGTCGCGTGAATCACGCTAACGTGCTAATTTCCTGGTTTAATTTTGGCCAGCTGGCGGGGCAGAGACAGCCACGCCCACTGCGGACAATGCAACAAGCGTTCGCCTCGCATGATTTTGCAAATTTGATGCGATTTGTATTATTTTTGTGCGATTTTCATCTTGCCCCGCTTTTTCGCCTTTCTCGTCTTTCTCGTCTTTGTCGTGTTTCCCTTCCCGACTTGCCCCCGCCAACCCGCCTCTAATTAGCCCCCGGTTAATGGGGCGACCGTCGCGCAGACTCAGCTGCAAGTCACGAAATGGCTATTTAGCACTTATAGCCGGCCTGAGTTGGCAGTTTGCGCTGTTTTTGCCACGCTCATAATTTCAGCTAAATGTTAGATTTGCATGAAATGCGATACCCCAGTAAAAAAACAACAAAAAAAGCAAGGAAGCAAAATAAAATAAATAGCAAAGTTTGTTGAGTAAATCTGCGACTGGGTGAGCGCTGAGTAATTAAAGTGTGGGGGGGACAGCGGAGTGTGGCAAGTATATTTTTATTAATTAATGCACTTAATGCACTTTTAATGCGCGCCAAATGTGAAATAATTCATGCGCTTATCAGCACTGATAATGATTAATTTTTGCCAGCCTTTGTCGCCGCATCCGCACGCAAACTCAGCGCAGGCTTCAATTATTTTAAATTATGCGCCAATCCAATTGCATGTAATGCCAAATACGTGTATGTATGCGTATGTGTATGTGTATGTGTATGCGTATGTGTGTTGTAAAAAAATCCATATAAGTATGTAAAAATGTTGCATGAAAAATTGCCGGCGCTTATTTATGAAAGTGACAAATGAAAGGCTTCGCATATGCAAATATGATTTTGTAATTGCAATTGCAATGCATTTTTAAAATGCAGGTCATCGAATGTCCTGCTGAATGGCAAATGGCAAATTTGTCCAGCAGGATTAATGATTGATGCCAGAAATCGGTTTTAGTTAAGTAAATGTGCAAATTTATTAGTTTATAAAATACACATATTAATTCATTTTATTATGTTACAAACACATATAAATTAATTAATTATACCTTCAGTTTTTATGCAAATGTTTTTTAATTAACATGTCAGATAATAACTTGGCACATTTTGCATGAATTCTTTTGAAGTTAAATGGCTTTAATCGTTTTATAATTATTAAATAAATAAGAATTAAAATGCGCTTTTATTTTTTTAGTTGTTAAGTAAATAGGATTAGTCTTATAGTGTTTATATTAATAAAATATTGTTTAGCTTTTAACTACAATAGTTCTTATAGTCTTATAGTATTATATTAATAAAATAATTTTTATCTCTTAACTACAATAGTTAAATCATTTAATTGGCTTGGTTTGTTTTTTGTTCTTCGATATATTTAATATTTATAGTATTTAATTTTTTAAATTTTAATGTTACATTTATTATATATTATATTATATTATAATTTAATCTCCTTATGTATAGTGATATCCTTGATATTTTTTATTAATAATACAAAATACAAATTACGATGGCATAAAATCATAAAAACAGCTCATTTTAAACATAGTGCTTTAAATACTTGATTACTAGATTTTTAGTATTTTATGTAATTTCTATTAGGCTATTCTATTCTTTTAAAATTAATTATCTTAATAAGTTTCATATTTTAGGCGACAGCATTGTTTGTCAGCCAAATAAATAAATATACTGAGTCAAGATTTATTGATTTTCTATATTTTCAGCATGGAATTATATACATAGTAGGTTTGTTTCGATTCTGATTGTTTCCGATTCCGAATGATTTGATGTCATTTTCTGAATACCGACAATCTACTACTAAGTTTTCAGATTGATGAGATTTCGCTTTGCAGTTGATTGTTTGATTTTCCAAAAGCAGCTTAAAATAGGAAATTCAGTTGATTTTTCATTGGTAATGAAACAGTACATTGGGAAATGGAAACAGGCCTCAATGTATTAGAAGTATTTGCTGATCTAAGGACACTCACTGTAAGGTAAAATTCATTTACTATTAGTTTTGAGAACTTTAACCTATAAATGAAGGCCTGAATATATTGTTAGAATTTGCTTCTAAGGACACTCACTGTAAGGTAAAATTCATGACATATAAGAAAATACTATAAGTTTTAAAAACTTTAACCTATAATCGAAGGCCTGAGTGTATTATGAGAATTTGCTACTAAAGACACTCACTGTAAGGCTAAACTTATGATATATTAGAAAATACTACAAGTTTTGAGAACTTTAACCTATAAACGAAGGCCTGAATGTATTGTTAGAATTTGCTTCTAAGGACACTCACTGTAAGGTAAAATTCATGACATATAAGAAAATACTATAAGTTTTAACAACTTTAACCTATAATCGAAGGCCTGAATGTATTAGCAGTATTTGCTTCTAAGGACACTCACTGTTAGTTAAGATTCATGATATATTAGAATGTACTACAAGTTTTGAGAACTTTAACCTATTAACGAAGGCCTGAGTGTATTATAAGAATTTGCTTCTAAGGACACTCACTGTTAGGTAAAATTCATGATATATAAGAAAATACTATTTGTTTTGAGAACTTTAACCTATAAACGAATTTAAAAGTAACCCAATTTAGAGTGTCTGCTTAAAGTTAGAACACTCCCAAGTCGCACTTAATGTCTTACCAGAAATGCATCGTAAAATCAAATACCCTTGCGTGCCCCCCTGCAACATCAGTTCAGCATTTGTGGGAAATGCTTAATGCCTTAAATTTGTGTGGGGGGGTGATAGAGGGGAGCTGAACAAAACGGAAGAGCAGAGGAGAGAAGAGAAGAGAATAAATACGCACTGGACAGTGACTGGACAGCACTCGAAAGCTTTGCACTGAGTGCAATTAATTAAGCAAAGCTGAAAGTCATGCACACCAATGTCCGTTCAAGCGGACCCCTCTGCTACCCCACCCCTACACACACACACACATACACACAAATTTAATTGCTTACAAGTTGGAAACATGGCAAAGAACAAGCAACAAGCAATAGCAACAATTACAACAATAGCAACAATTGAAGCAACAATTGTAATAAAGCGTCAAGAGCAAAGCAAGAAAAATTGCAACAAATGTTGAACTAAACCATAAAGTGTGATTAATTGAATATTTCTTATGCTGCACGTAGAGTGGCCGTAGTAGTTGAGCAAATTCACTTAGGACCTAGCCCCAAAGAGCGAGAGTACTTTGGCCACTTGGCAAATTTTGCTGGCAAACTCTTCCGCCACACTCCAACACAGCGCCAACAACAATGGTAGCCAAAAGGCAACGCTCCCCACACCCCTCACACAGATCCCACCAAGCATTGGTCGAGCACGGTAGCTGACGGCAATAAATTTAAATAAATATACGATTACGCGTGCGTATTAAGTTGCCCCAACCGAGACCAAAGCACCGTGCCCCTTGCCCAATCCCAGCAGTGGCAGAGCCAACAATGCCGCCTAGAACAATGCCTGGTGGCATCTCTGGTTGCTTCTGTGTGTGCTTGCTCCCCGGTCGCCTCGCCTGGACTGCTGGCCTGGTCCACTGGTCCACTGGGCTGCTGGGCTGCTGCTCGTGGCTCGTTATCTGCTGACTTCTAATTCAGCCACAATAAATCAATGCAACGTGCTGCAACGGCAGCGGCAGCGGCAACATTTTGTGGCGCAAATGTGTAAGTGAACTTGATGAGTGTTCCGTTGGGCGGTGGGCGGTAGGCGGTAGGCGGGCTTGTATAGGGGGCGGGAGATACTCGGGGTCCGGGCCGCCGCATGACAAACACAAATTTTCTCGCCCGCCTTGCCTAATCGAAATTTGTTGGCCATTTGTGCTCATTTTGGTTGATTTTTTTTATTTTTTTTTTTATATATAACATTTATTTATGTATTTTTGCAATGGCTTCGTGCGTGTCTTTGTTGTATTTTTTATTTACTTTTAATTGGCCATAATACAAATTTATTGGCCAAACTTGTTAATGGTTCGTTAATGTTTTAAGTTTTGCCCTGATTTTTCACTTGGGGTGATCAACTCCCATCACCCCGCCAGACACAATCGCCCTAAGGGTTTAATTGCCTGTGGCTCTAAATTAATTAAAAACCAACTACACAACGCATTTTAATTAATTTGAATAGTAACAACAACACAACAATACAACAAACAATACATCAAATTGTATAATTAGTTTTGTTGCAACGCATGGATTAAAATTTTGTTATTATTGTGTGATTATTTTTTATCAACCGATAAAACAAACATGACAGGCTGAAATTTCAACAACAACAACAACAAAAAATGTAACTATTGTAAAAAGCTGCATATTAATAACTAGCAGGTAATATCCCGGCCTTGCCCGGGGAAATATTTAGATGAAAATGCATTTTTTTTTCCTGAATTTGACTACTTTCGTCAACCGTAAGAAATACAACTTAATAGTTGAGCCACGTAACTCATGTTTTCAGTGTAGGGCTATGAAAATGTCTTTGAAAAAAAAAAAACAACAAAAAAATGTCCCACTCATTTATCCTTGACTTCCATTTCCCGCCCGTGGCGACACGGAGTAGAATTTTCCAAAATCATTTGGCATTTTAAGCCAATTTCAACAATAATACTAAGAATCCAAATTAAATCTTTCCAACTGTTTTTGTGAATTTTTGTGTAGATCTCTGAAAATGAGTTTGAAGCTGATTGGATGGTAAACAAAAAAGTTTCATACAACAGTTTTCCGCGATTTTCCACGCTTGTGAGTGGAATTTTCCAAAATCCCGTGTTAGTGTGCACTTTCATCATAGATGGAACCTACTGTGAAAATATCAGCATCCTAGCTCTTATGGTTTGGGATGATTGCCAATCAGTCAGTCAGTCAGTCAATCAGTCAGTCAGTCAACACGAACTCTTTTATATATATAGATAATGGTCACACATCTATCATTTGAAATGCATATCGAATATGATAGCCGTATATATTACGCTTGTTAATATATTAACCGGAGTATGGGTCCTTGTATGAATATAAATCACACTGTTTCCCGGAAAGCATTACGACTAATTAACTGTCTTTTTTTACGCGTCAATTGTTATATATATCAAAGCGCTAATTTACTGAAAGGTTATGCAAACCGATACATTTTAAAATGCATTTTAGATGTCAATATAGGATTGCATTTTAATTGAAGGTTTCATTGCTGAGTAATGTGTAGTATAAAGGTATATTTGTTTACCATTTTCAGTTTAGTTAGGTTGATAATAGTGGGTTAGTTAGCTATATAGAACTCGGGTTATATTTCTAGCATTACACTTTAAATTTAAATCCCAATACAATTTTTAAGGGTTTCAAGGCTATGAAAATTTCAGGTTTGCCTTTTCAATCAGTTTGTTGGAATCATGAGTAGTTTGTAAGATAAAAACTAACCAAAACTGAGTGTAATTTATTTTTAAGAACACTTTTCTTATATATTTATATGAATAAATTGATGTTTATTTGAAATTATCGATTAATCGATCAATATAAATTGTATTCCTAGTTTAATCGATATGTATATGGTAATTGTTATCAAAGCAAGTTGGAGGCGCCTTTTTATAGTAAAATAGTTAAGCATTGACATTACAGAACACTTTTCTTACATATAATATCATAAAATAACTAAAAATACAGCTAAAAACAGCTGCTTATTATTGAAAAAGATGAAAACATTTCTGATTGTTATTTGTAGGTAAATAAACAGGAAATGTGACATGGCTTGTGTACTGAATGGACTCACTCCTTTCTACAACATGTTGACATAGAAAATCCTAGACTTGAACTTTCGCTTTCCTGTCACGTAACTTCGGCAACGGAATACATATTTACCTTATATGACACACTACCCTAATAAGTCCAAACAGAGCCGATTATATTACACAACATGTGCAAAATGTACGCTGAAACGCAGACAGTGCATAAAAAGAGCAATTTGGGTTTGTTAAAAGGCTAACAGTCAAAGGTGTCTCGTTTAGCTCACCTGGTCAACAGCGGCAGCTGCCACTGAAATTAAATCCTCCAATCAATTTAAACACCATGAAAAAAGATGCTAAAAATCCACACTGCAACCGGTTGTCATGCAAAGCAGCTTGCCCAGGGTCCATGACAGAGCCAGTTCCCAGTGCCGAGCTTCCAGTTGCCAGTGTTACCCTCTTCCCCTCAGTTACCTGTCCGCTGGTGTCTCTGCTCTGTCTACCTGAGCCGCCCTGTCGGCATCTTTGGCTGGGCACGCTCTGGCAAAGGCGTTCGTGTTTAAACGCGACGACAACAACAATAAAAGCAATCAAGAATAACAACAACATTCGACGGCTACAGATGCCGAGCCCAGACATGTGTCTGGGCCTGTTCCAGAGTTGGCCTCGTGTCCTGCTGGACTTCGTGACACGAACATGCATGTCCCAACACGACTTTATGCGTTACGAGATGAAAAGGAATACCCGAAGTTGCTTATGAATAAATTATGATTATAAAATCATAACAAAGCTGCTAACCAGCTTGGCAATTTGGAATGGTAATTTTTATCAAAAAAAAGCTTTGGGCATGCAAAATCAACATTCGAGTTTGATTTCCTTTTGATTTGATTATTATTATTATTAACATTATTTTCAATATTTGGCTTACAATCTTTCTCATCTTGGTACAATTGATTTTATTTGCTGCTGAAACAGATTCTTTCTAAAGTTGAGGAAAATGTAATCATAATTTATGCATAAACAGCATCTGTAAACCTTAAATTATGTATCTTTATTTATGAATATAGTGTGGCCTTTCTTTGTTGTAAATACTATTTTCATTTAATTCACATTTGGTCACATTGTTTTAGAAGCAATGAAGTATTCAATGTCGTGTTCACCAGCATAACTAATCAATGATCATCAATTACTACAAGTTATCGATAAGTTTGATTGTTTCTGGTGAATCCTGTTATACACAGTGTTGCCAACTACTAGTCAGATTATGATTAATGTATATATCGGCGAGATATTACCGGTATTCATATTATTTTCCATATTTATTAACTTATTGTCGAGTGCAGCGAGTCTCTGTAGTTGCCTATTTACCAAGTTCAGCTCCTCACTGACCATGTGCTCTTTCAACGACTTCCGGCAACCTTCCCAGAGCCACGCTCGATTAAATAGCGTTGCCACTATCATCTCACTCGATACTAAGCAACCAACACTGGCGATATACAGACTTATCCAACACTACATACTATCGATAAGGCGCTCATCTATTCTCCGACATATACCTATAGGATAAACTTGATATGTAGATATAATGCGCAAATTAAATCGATATAAGAAACAATTTCCCATTCCTTAAATGATTTGTGAACCAGCTTGCGTGTTGTTGTCGTGTCGTGTGGCAACATGCGGTCATCTCTGGTCTTAGCCCAGGCCAAAACGATCCGTATTCAATTCGATTGTGCACCTGATGACGCGTTGCCAAAGACGCGTGCCAAATGTGACAACAAAGGATTCGAATGGCTGTTGAGAGCTGTGCGGCGGGATGCGCAGGGGTAGCTGTGGAGGGGTCTTTAAATGGCTTAACCCTTAGTTTGTTTATTTTGCTGGCAACTTAGTTGCATGTGTCACAGAACTTGCCACTTCCTAGTTTGCAAGCTGCAAAGTCAACAAAAGTCAAATATTTGAGGCATTTCATTGCCATGAATCATTATGAGTATTTATGAGTACTCGCAACTGACATTTGCAGCTTTTTTGCGTGTCGTTATTAATTAAGTCTGCCCCGTTCCCTGGATATTACCATTATGTCGGCACGTCATATGTCGACTCCTCTCTCCCTCTGCGTTCCTCTCTACACCCACCACCCTCGACTGCAGTTTCCAGTTACTTTGTTCATTTTTTTTACGAAGTCGCTCTTTAAATATGAGTTGTTTGAGGCATTTTTGTTCTGTGCGGCATATTTCACTTTCGCTTGAGGGATAGGTCTCCTTAACCTTTCCAGTTACAGTCGCCCCCGCCCCCTGTTCCTGCCCCTGTTCCTGCCCCTGCCCCAGCCCCTTTTCCAAATGCGAATTGCATGTCGACGCGTGACCCCAGCAACAACAATGTGAACCCGCACACATATGGGCAGAGCTCGTACCACTTTTAAGGTTCAGTTCCTGGTCTGGCTATAAACTTCAATTTTGAATGCATGTTTTGAGTATTTATTTGAATGGTGAATGCTCTGTTATAGTTTATGATCAGCGTGCGTTTTTTATTTGGCAATGGTTTGTTGAACTCTGACTGGCACACGTGAATGCTGACTCATTTTTGGTTCTGGTTCAGGTTCGAGAGAGGGCGTGGGTTCGGTTTCGGGATTAGGAATGGGTTCCAGTTGTTGTTGGTGTCGCGTGTCTCTTCTGCGGGCTGTGGGCGTGTCTGCGGTCTGGGCTAGTCAAGCCACGTGTGTCCTTGAGGGAAAGCAAAAGTGTTTGTACTTACATAGCATACAAGCATGTAGAATGCAATTCACAATGACTACGGGTAATAAAAATGAACTCATTTGATAGCATTTAGAATGAACATCATATTTTCGATGTGTGCTGCTATAAAAAAGATACTTTAGAGATTATATTGAAAGTCTGGGAAATAGCAGATAGATATATTTATATATTTTATTAATTTTTATCAGAAGCTTGAATCCATTCCAAAATTACTTGTAAGTTCTTTTTTGCGTTTAGTCTCTTGAGAGCCTTTTATTTAGCAATTCTTCAATTTACCTTTTGTGCCGCATCCGTAAACGTTTCACTTCAAAGTCTTCATATTCACAAACTTCTCAGATTTGAGCTGGGTTGAGTAAAATCCACAATGCGTTAGTAGTTAGTAGTTTGTTTGTATAGCCCTAAAATGCTTTAAAACATTAAATATTTTTATAGAAAAGTGAAATTTTTGAAAATTGAAATTAAACAAATTTAATACAATTTATTGTTGGTAAATTCGAATATGATATTGATAGATATCAATTATAGGGCCAGGATCAGAGCCTGAAACACTCAACCAACACAAACCAAAGCAATGTGTGTTTGTTATATAAGTTTATTTGCTTTGGCTTTTGGCCACATTAAATGTCACAAAAGCCTCAATCAACAATAATAAAATAATCCACGTAATTGCTCAAATAAAGTGCTGGCAACAACATCCATCCAACAGAATCCCAGAAACATTCGCATGCCACTTGAGGCAAATATGCAAACACTTCAGCAAAACATACAAAAACACAACAAATGTAAAAGCGTGTGTGTGTGTGTGTGTGTGTGTTTGTGTGTGTAAGTGTGTACTTAGTTTTGCATAAGCCTTTTAATCAACTTTATTAATATTAATAACCATAACAACTACCGGCAATGCGAAGGACAACAACAATGTCAAACAGGCGGCAACAATTATACAATTAGACTGAGAGCAGGACCCAAGGGGAGCCGGGGGAAGGGAAAACAACAGCGATAGCACTTAATGGTAATTCGGTTAAATAATCATTAGTCAACAATTCTTGTTTTTTTTTCCTTGCCGGGCAGCGGCTGAAGAAAAACCCTTTTGAGCCAAGCAGTCCTTCCCCGAGGACTACCTGGGCCTCCCAACCGCAAAGGAAGTCTAAATAAAACAAAAACAATTTATTTTTATTTATAGCTATTTTAGGCTTGAATTTGACTCGCTGCGGGGTTTGGTGGGAGGGGGGAGTAGGTATTTCAATTGAAATTCAAGTGCGCACTTCATTTCCACTTAATTTCTGACGCTGCGACGCGTTGCCAGAGCAACAACCCTCCCCCGATAACTCCAGGCCCACTTCGAGCATATCCTTGTGAACTCCTTGCAAGCCTTTGCCTTCGGTTATTTGTGTACAATTTATTTTTTTCCTTAACAGCCGCCAAATCAGCGTAATATTTATTTACCATTCGCATTAATTGTTCATTCATGTTCCCATAACAACGCCAAAAGGAATTGACATAACGACTTGCTGCGTATCAGGATTTAAATTTAAGGTAACATTATCTAAGGCAGATTAAGGATTTCAAGAAAAAATGGATTGTTTGATTCTATTTTCTATTTTTACGACTTAGAAATGTTTCTGATATTCTGAAGATTTAAGAATCCTACACCTTTTTGTTGAAAATATGTACAGTTGCTTAAGGAGTAATAATTATGCTCTATTCTATATGTTTAATAATAAAATTAGTCTATTAAATATGCTTAATATATAGACATAACAATTAGCTGCTCTTCAGTTTTAAATAATGAAGAGAATCAGAATTATAAATCTAATCTAATTTACTTTGAGAACTAAAGTCTGTTAATAATATCTCTAGAGACTATATTTGATGAAGTTTGGTTTTGGATTCCTTTATAACCAAAAAAGTATTTCATACAACAGCTATATGTTATAGATGGTCCGATCAGGCCGGTTTCGACACATGTTTCATAAGTTTCATTACGATGCCTTTAAAACTGAGAGACTAGTTTGCATAGAAACAGACGGACAGACGGACATCGCTATATCGACTCGGCTTTTCATGCTGATTCAGAATATATATACTTTGTTGGGTCAGAAACGTCTCCTTCAGTCCATTACATATCTCGAGACAAAATTATAATACCCTCTGTTAGGGTATAAAGAGGAAATGAAGCTCAATTTTGGTTCGCTTCGTATAATTATTAAAGTCTCTGGATAAAACTGTTCGGTAGTAGAGCCACCACTAGATATTCTCTGCTTGCTTGCAGTGCCGCTGAACTGCTTGATGCATTTGTGTATATGTACGAGTCTGTGTTAGGCGTGGGTAGAGGGTATTTCGTAGTCGGGAGTAATCTCACTTGTTTAACAGTGCAGTTATCTAAATATTGTCACCTTTCTTGTTATATCTAATACTTAGGAGACCTTGGAAGCCTAATTGTTTTTATAGGCCTGGCGAAAAACGTGCCTGGACTGGCAAATTGGATAGAAAAGGATGCGAGGGAATATATCTGAAAGGAGCAGTGCTGACAATGCCATTTATATCCGTCCCAGGCAATTCTTAGTCAAAGTTCGCGTTTATCACTCAAAGCGGCAACCGCAAAATAAAAATTAAAACACGTTTGCTTTTCCTTCGAAAAGGTGCACCCTGCTCCCTTTGCACCAAATATGTATTGTACATATGTCAAGCTGTCAATGTTTATCTATTTGAAGGTGCCTTTGCTTTGGGTGTGTGAGTGTGTGTGCGAGTGTGTCTGTGTGTGTGTGTGCGAGTGTGTGCCTCCTTAACGCTGCAACCGTAGCCGAACACGAGCCTGAGGATTAAGGTTCCTGTTGATTTATGGGCACACAAATACCAATGTGTTTCAAATGTGATTGAAAACTGATAAGCGTATGCCAGGCAGGACTTGGCCAGGACTCGGGCCGCAGGATGGCGACCCTGTTTGTTTAGCTTGTTGGCATGTGCCAAAGGGGAGCTCTACAGCTGTACTGGGGGGGGGAACTGTGGCACTGGACTGCCCGTTATTAGTGTAACTGTCAGCTGGCGAAAGTGTTGAGTGCACGTCTGTCAAATGTGGTTGAGGTTTGCCTGCCCCGGCACGGGGGAGCTCTGCTGTGGGAGTTCAACTGTACCCAAAATATAAGCAGCTGCAGCAATTGATGGCTTAATTTGCCACTAATTTGCCCTTATCAGCTGAGGGGCAGTGAAAGGCTGTTGCAGGCCCCCGCATCCCCTGAAGGGTACGGCTGGGTCCAATCTGTCATCAAGTTTTCATATGGCTCAAACGCTTCGCTGGGCTGTGACTTCAACTGTGCCTGGAACTACTCATCAGCCATGAAGTCTGTAAAGTTCTCCCAAGTCCGGCAGGCGTGCAAATTGATTCCGTAACGCTCGTTTATGGGAAATGGTAGCACTATGAGTACGAGTACCAGAAGCTGCCCAGCCAGGAGTCAAATCACTCAGCCATAAAATAAATTCAAAAGTCAACAAAGCCGACAAAGCGATCGGACTGTTAACGATCCTACAGGTTTCGTTGAAGCTTATTCTCATGGCACATTAATAACTTAGCCCTAAAAAGGTTTGTGGGCGAAACAAACTTACAGTTATCAGTTAACTGATAAATGGCCAAGATTTACAAGAATTGAAAGTCAAATTTGCATTTTGAAATAGGCCTAGAAATTGTTATAGATAAAGGATTGAAACTCATTACAGAGATAAAATAACTAATAGAGTCAAATGTTTAAAGAATAATTAGATTATTATATTCAAAACTTAGCTTTCAATTTTAAAATAGGAATACAAATATTTACAGATATTAGACATCTAATAATGACCAACATTGAAAAAGAATGCAGAAAAATAAATTTGAATTTTCATATTTTTTTTTGTTATTGTATTCTTAAATTGACAATATTTATATATACATATTTGATCTTTTAAAAGTTTTCTAATGCTGAGTTAATCAGCTGTCAAGGTATATATTTAATTATATATATTTATATTTGAAAGAAGCCAACACTGTCCAGTCTCGAATCGAAACGTATAATTTAATAACTTTAAAATATATGCAAAATAAATATGAGGAAACACATTTGATTGCCACATTTTTTAAAATATCAGTTTATCTATAAATGAAGTCAATTTAAGAATTAAGTATTTACGAATTGAGAGAAAACATTCCAATATTTTCTAAAAATGATTTGTGTTCATTGAAATAAAATTGATATTCATTTTTAGTTGTGCATTGTTGCTATCAAATTTGAGCTATTAAAATGTGCCAAGAAAACAATTTAGGATACAAGTGAAATGAATAAATAATTGTTTAATAAATTAAAAACCTATTGATTTTGATATTGATATTTTTAAATGATTTCTAAACATTTGTTTTGATTTGATATTTCATTTGACTAAAAAGCATTGATATTCATTTTGAATGTGTTAAGATTTCGTGGTAATAAAATATCTCTAAAATCTACTTAATTTTATTGCCTAAAAAGAGTATTAATTATTAATAAAGTGATTTAAATTCTCGTTGTATTGAAAACTAAGCGCCAGATGGCTTAAATTTTTAAAATTGCTAAAGTGATGCAGTAATGATGGAGCGTTGTCCATTGACAACAAATAACAAACAACAACCAAGAACAACAGCCAGCAAACAAGAGGAAGAGCTGCCGACACTAACAGTCCCTGGGATTTTGGCCATCCTTTTGGGCCAGCATAAACAACGGCCCATAGCCATTGAAGCCAGTCGAGCTCATAATAAAGCAATAAAAAAGAGAGAGGAAGGTAAATGCCACAAATGCTACCTGAACTCACCGTGTGTGTATGTGTGTGTGTGATTCATGTGTGTGTGTGCTGTTCCTCGTGCCGTTTTTTCTTTCATTTTTTAGTGCATTGGCCAGGTCTAATTTATCATCAAACAGCAGACACAAAGGACACAAGGACATGGCCGTGCGGTCTGGCCATGGAACAGCTGGCTTCCTGGCTGCCTGCCGGTTGGCCAAGGAGCGTTTAGCTGCGGGCTGCGCCCAGGCAGCGTTAATAGCTTATGACTAAATTGAAACAGGTTGAGGAGAAGCCAACTCTGGGCAGGAAGTGTTTCCCTTTGAGCAGTCAGAGGAAAGGCGGCGCTTTCCTTTCCAGTGAAAGGTGCTCTGCAAAACCCAATCTGCCGGGCTTGTCAATGCGTCAATCAGTCGTGCATCCGCATGACACACTCAGCGGCAACTCAACCAAAAGTATCTGAGTCGAAGTATCTGCTTACAACACACTGATGCAGATCAAAGCAGAGGCGTGCCAGCGGCCACTTGAGGCGCCGCAAGAAACGCACTTATCCTTTTTTTATTTACCATTGTTGTCTCTCGCTTATCTCACTTACAAGTAATTGTAATATTATCCCTAATAAGCAAAAGATTGATAGCATTCCAGGGAAAACAATCAACAACAAAAAGGGGCCATAAAAGGCCAAGGCGAGGCAAAATTATTGAAATAGCCGGCCGGCCAGCCAGCCAGCCAGCAGGCCTGCAATCTCAGCCGCACTCGACACCAGCCAAAGGACACACGCATTCCCAAACCTCCTTGGCTTACCCCAGCCCCTCCTATTATCTGCTAGTTTGTGCCGCCTGTTGTCCAAGTCCAAGTCGCTGGCTCTTCTCATCATCACTTGAGTAAACAATGTCATAAAATCATCAATCAAATGTGCGTCCTCAGACCCACACTCGAGCTCATCCCTGTTTTCATCCTCTCAGTCTTGCTTGGTCTCAACACCCTTCTCCCGGGGCGGTATTTTGCTGCCGGCTTAGTGTCTGTGGGCATTGTCCTGGGCTATTTGTTTGCCCCGCCTGACTGGCCTAACTGTTAAAGCAAACACACGCCTCGCGTCCTGGCCGCTTCCTTCGATTCGGTAGCCCTTGACCTGGGATTGGATTGTGCCTCTTTCTCTGCCTGTTAATACAATTAAGTGTTATATTTGTTGTCTTGGGTTTTTATGAGACTAGCAAATTGTTTTATGGGCGTGCCGCCTTTCACAACACAACACACAACCAGAATCAAATACAGAGAAAGGGAGAGCGAGAGAAAGATTTATCAATGGAGGTCAAACATCCGCAAAAAAAACCCTGGACCCATTCTGATTGATGCTATGCACCCTGCTGTGCCTATTATCGCCCAGTAAGTGATAAGGTGCTTCCTAGGGTTAAAAAAGAGTTCCTTGCTTGAGATCGACCATGTTTGATTATCTTTCTTATGTATACAGTGTCTTCAAACTTATCTACAAGCGATGCGTTTCAATTTGTACATATCTATCTAAAGATAGATAAAAACATATTCTTAACAAAATATAAAAAGTATATTACAGGAGATTTCCTCAGATTTCCTGGAAATGGAATTCAATAAAATGCATTTTCAAAAGTGTTCCTAGCTATTACTAAAGTTTCTTAAATAATCAAATATTAAAAGGGTTAAGGGACTCTTCATTTGAGGGACTTACTTAATATTATAGTATAGTAAGATATAGTAAGATATTTTATGACCATTATTAAGATACTTAAAACTATATTGAAATAAATAAAACAGAATAGTTCCCAAAAATAAAATTATATATACAAAAATTTGTAAACATGAAAAAAATACAAGTATAATCTTTCAAAATACCAAATTGTCAAGATTGGTTTTGCTTTTTTTAAATTTCAGGTAAATTTGACAAGAATTACGGATATTATAGCACATATTATAATGTTTGGGTTTTTGTTGAGCATTTCTGAACTAATATTTTCAAATATGATTGTAAACTTTTAATAGGGCTTAAATGCAAAGATAACAATCAGTTAGAACTAGTTAGCAACCCCTTACCACGTTTCAAAACTCAACTTAATATGATAATTGTTCATTATATTTATGCAAGTTGCATTTATTTCAAAATAGTCCTTCCATTTCAATCCCTTTTGAATAATTGCATCTTGACATTTCCATATTAAATAAATGTGTGTATTGGTGCAACAAGCTGCTGTGGCTGGCATCAAGAGCAAGAATTAATTACATCGACCTACCCGAAGGACCTCTTATCCTTGTTCCTTCGCTTAACAGCTGCTGTTCGTGCTTGCCCCTCTTCGAACTTGTTGCGTGTTGCAGGCCCTCTTCGAACTTGTACGAGTTGCAAGCGTGTTGGGCTGAGCAACAGCTCATTAACAGCGTATAAGACTGTGGTACGCACCGTTTGCCACTAGGTGGCGCCACAACGTTCGTATTTTTACTCCCTGTTTTGCTTGGTTTCTTGCGGTTTTTTGGATAAATTTAAACTTTGATCACATACTAAGTTTAATTCACCGTGTTTCCTTCTTCATTTTCATATCTAAAATAAACAAAACTTTAAATTTTAGTAATTTTTCGACAATTTCGGACCCGTTTTGGTCTATTTGATTTGGAATGCCAAAATCTAATATTGAAAAAAATTCAAAAATACTCCGTATTTTATTTAGTTTGGAAAATAAGAGTTTTTGGCGATTGGGGTTCGCTGCCGCCCCCCCAGAGCCAAAACAAGGCGAAATGTTTGGGAAATGTTACTCCTGCCGCCAAAAATGTTAGTTTTTCGCAGTGCGTCATAGTTGGTTTACACTGGCGTCCGAGCAAAATCTTATTTTCCCTTTGGACATGATCCAATATTTTGACTCCATTGGCCGCCTACGTCATTGTTTTTGTTGTGGAACGAGGTTGGGGCTCACTTGAACGATCCGATCGACTTATGAGAGCAGGCGCTCTCCATTTTTCGGACCAGGGTCAGTCCTGTCGTTGAGATCAACGCGTTCCTATAGACGGGATGGGTCCGATGGAGATGTTATGTATTTCACAGATGTAATACCCCTTTTTAACCATTTTTATGGGTGCAGGGATTGAAAATGGGACTAGTAGGATTATAATTTGTAGATGTTTTCAAAATAAATATGCTTGACTTATTAAGATATCTAAAATAATGAAATAATTATAAAAATTTGTGCGCACTCGTTTCGGCACTCGGCTATGCTGCGTGAGGTTGTTGCTGTTGTCTGCAGCATAAACGGCGCTGCAGCTGCCCAACGCTTCGGCTCGTGTCTGCGGCTCGTGCGCCCACTCTGTCGCTTCGTGTCTTGAACGAACGGCGTCGTGCGCGCTGCCTGGTCTATGCTTCGACTTGTATGATTCAGTCTGATTCAGTCTTTTACGACGCGCGTATTGTGACGGAACGTTAGTTGCGGACGCTGGTCAAAACAGAACGAACGCTGTGTGTTTATTATCAGTATCAGTCGCTGCTGCTGTAAGCCACCCAATTTACAGTTAGTGACGCTTCGGCTCCAGCCTTCGTGTGCGTAATCGTGTTGCTGTTGTTGTTGGTGTTGTGATGCTGTGACAGTGTGGCCGTGTGTGCGTGTGTGACCGTTTGACGGTTTCATTTGAATTTGAATATCAAAAATATTAATCAAAGATGCTGCCGATCGGAAAAGCGCAAGAAAAGGCAAACGAAAAGCGCGTTACTACCAAATGAAGCGCGCTGCTTCTTGATAAATGAACTGAGATTAAAGCGAGAACAAAATCGTTTACAATTTGTTTTGTGTCTCACACTCTCTGCTCGCTCTCTAACCACTATCACTGTCGCTATCTCCCTTCCACTCAGTGCATTGTGTGTGTTGTGCGTGTTGTGCGTGTGTGTGTGTGCCTAACAATTAATTAGCATTTAAATCGCTCATTTATCTGACACGGCCTAATCAAAAGCCAAACAGAAAAACCAAAGCCGAAAGCCGTAACAGAAGAATCAACAAAAAAATTAAAAAAAAAAAAGGATTTTCCAAGTAAGTTTTGTGCACCTGCAAAATTAGCATTAAACAAATATCAAAGGACTTAAATTAAATGAAGCTCACATTTCTTGAATTAAATCTGCGAATCTCCCAAAACATGTGGGCTCCAATTGAATCCTATGTATAAAAAGAGCTCGCCCAAAATAAGTACATTCCTTGCGAGTACCCAAAAAATAAAAAAAAATAAAAGAAATAAATGAAAAAATAAATAAAAAGCCGCCGCGTTGCCATTCAAAAATAAACAAATATTTGCATTAAAATAAACACGAGCAACAACCCCGCATTCTCCCCGTCCCGAATTGTAACCCTGTATCCCCAAAGCGAGTGTTGTCCCTTTTGTTTGTCTATTTTTTTAAATTATTTTTTTTTCTTCGTTTTTTTTCGGTCATTTGTCTTTTTGGGTCAGCAAATTGCGTCCAATTTTTCCGCGCGAGATTTTCAACAGTTGTATATTTGTTTTTGTGCTCGTCTTGTGTTGTTTCTGTGTTGTTGTTGTTGTCGCTGCTGTGCGTGGGCTTTCCATAAGTTTTTCCGATTTTTTTCCACATTTTTTCAACACATTTTGCAAAGATATTTCCAGCAATGATTTGAAACCCTTTTTCCCCGGTTTCGTTGATTTTCTAGCTGCCCAGCCTTATTTCAAAAGAATTGGCGAGACATTCCACATCAAAAATAAATTGAAAATTGAGAACAATAGGTCGCCTATTAAAAAAAAGGCCTGATCTCATTTCATTAATGAATTTCAATTGCCAGCTTAGAAACATATTCATTAGGTTAAGCAGAGATTTCCATGAGATTAAACAAAATTAGTCTCAAAGCTGCTTAAATTTGAACTGGAACTGGAAGAACAAACAACAAACGCATTTTTATTAAAACTCTCTTAAACTAGTTTTGATTTTCCAAGTTTCTTAGTTTTTGTTATAGAAACAACAAATTATTCTTATTATTATTTTCTTTATTTTATCATTTTCATAAATATCTTTTTTTTACCAAACAAAACCTTGAATTTTATTTGTAATACGAAAAAGAATAATCCATAAATTTCAGTATTTGTATCTTCTTACAAAAGATATCTGACGGATTAATAAATATGAGCGCTTATGTGTTTAATCTTGCTTCATAAATTTTATTTAGAAAATTCTGAAAATTCAGATTAAAACATTTGTTTTTTTTATGCAATATTTATTTTACAGTTTAGAATTCAGCAACTAAAACTAAATTTTTACATATTGCTGTTACTCATAAAGCTGACTGATAATGTAGTGTTATATTTAAACAATCTTAAAACATAAAATCTTCATATTATAGATATATTTTTGCTGAATTTTGTACAATATAATAAGATTGCTTTAGAAAAAAGCAAAATGTAATCTGAGCATATAAGTCAAGTAGTTTGAATAGGTTTTAATATCCATCAGAAACGATTCAATTTCCGATTTAAATAAAAATAATCGGTATAGAAATTGGTTGCGGTTCTGATATTCGAATAAAATGTTTGAAATATTCAGTATTTTCCTTCGACCCAGTAAAATCAAAAGTTATTCAGGCCTTCTCCTATTAACAAGTTCTGTTCATTTCCAATCTTATTAGATTTTATTTTACTGATTTTTAATGACTAATTTCAGTTTTACTGGCCAAAGAAAATCTTTGCAAACTGAAAATTCAATTGCTTTTAAAATTCAAAAGAGCTAATAATTTAATTTTCGACTGAATTATTCGAAAATGGCAATAACTTTTTACTGTAATTTTTACTCCCTGTACCCATAAAATGAGTAAAAGGGTGTATAAAGTCTGTGAAAATGTATGTAACAGGCAGAAGGAGACATCTTCGACCCTATAAAGTATACATATTCTTGATCAGTATCAAAAGAAAATTCGATGTGGCCATGTCCGTCCGTCTGTATGAACGCGTCGATCTCAGCAATTAAAAAACCTAGAGACACCAAATTTAAAATATACGTTCCTGCGTACCAAGTCTTTTCCGATTGCAGATATGGCTCCCCGTAGCCCCGCAATTTTATACAACTTTTTATAGCCACAATTTTTAAGATTTAGGCCTGGAATTTGGAATGTATAATGCTTGGATTACTCTTAATCTACTGTTCAAATTTAAACTCTATCGAACAATAAATCACGGATGCTAAAGATCGATTAGAAATTGTTATTTAATAGAAATGAAATGATTCTTGAAAGAGGACAAACAATTCAGTCGAAGTCCGAATTGTAATCCTTTTAAAGCTGTAATTGAAATTGAAAACATGTTCTTATTTGACCTATCGAATAATCCCTAGCATGTTGAAGTCTCCAATCTATACTGAACTTAACTCCAAATGTGCTGCAGATGAGCTTGACCTTCCGCAGCACCGCCCTGGCCGTGTAAAGTTAATGCTGATGAGTTGGGCATTAGACAAAGCCCTTGACTTATGTAGCACACGCCTCGCCCCCCCTTGGGGCATCAAATTCGACACTAATTGGAAACACAAAGAACACACACACAAACACTTCCATCGAATAAAAGCTATCAGCAATATGAGAAAGATCTCTTGGTCTCAGCCAAATTGATCCCAATTGTCAACGATTTAACGCATCTGTGGCGATCGCCAGGCTATTAGCCTCAAACAAATTAACCTCGCTATCGAATCGGGCCAAGACGCACGTCTGCCGTTGCAGTTACCCCTCCGGCCCACTGGGTTTTGGATATATCTGCGGGTGTTAGTGCCATAAATCTTGGCACAGCCCGTAAACGCAAATGAAAATAGCGCATTTCCAAAATATTTTCATTAAAAATTGAGAATGGAAATGCTGTTAAAATACGAAAAAAAGTAAAAATATCAAATGTAAGAGGGCTGAAATAACAGGGCAAAGGCAAAGGCAAAAGGCAGCATAAACATTCATCAATCTGTCAGTGGGGCCTGTCAGCTGTTTTAAGCACCCACAAAGTGCTGTTGGGGCAACAACAACAGCAGCAACAACAACAACAACAACAACAACAGACGACACTGCCACAGCATTTCAATAAAAATTGAAGCGCAGATGAGCAACCAAAAACCCAAAGAAAAATTGAAAATGTAAATGTACGAAAAAAATAAGAAAAATATTCAGCAACTAAATGCATCTCTGCCTTTGCTTGTCTACTTCTAGGTGCGAGCTCAGGGCCAAAAAAAAAAAAAGGAAAAGAAAACTTCTTTTTTTCCCACTTGGCCCATCTGGCCACGCGCAAAACGTGCGCCAATCAATTGGCCCAAAGACACAAGGCAGACAGAAAAAAAAAGCAAAAATAAGAATAAAAACCGTGTGAAACTTTGAGACTCCCACGGCAAAGACAAATTAAAGTAAAACAAAGGCAGGCGACGAGAGTTGTCTTAAAATTAGAGACAAAGGCAATTTGTCTTTGGCAATCGCTCAATACACTCAATGCGAGCAGACATAGATACAGATACAGATACAAGCACTCGAAACGTATCTGGCAGATACATTTGATGAGCCGCCTTCTATTTGGCTATTAAGCGCGCGTGTTGATTGATTTTTATTTGACTGCTCGCATCGAAGAAGATTTCCATTGCGGTTTTAAAACAATTTCACTCGCTGCTCCACTCGTTAATGAAATACACACAATCCAATCCAACGGATTGCCAGAAAGGAGATGTCCAAAAATTGTGCACCAAATACCAGCTGCTAAATCAATCGACACTTGAGCTGCATTTCCCAGTTGCGACTGTCGCCGTTTGTTGTTGTTTGGGGTAAGTTGTGTTTATTAATTACACCCACAACACACACTCACACACACACACACTTCAGCTCATTGGGGCGTGTGAATGCTCTGCCTTTCTCTCTCACTTTCTCTATATATCGGTATATATATGTATCTTTGAACTTTTCTCAACACTCTTGTAAATAGATTTCAGTGTCGCCCTGCACTTAGACGCTGCTCCGCTTGTACTTGTTGTACTTGCCATACAAATAAATTGATTGATTTTATTTGCACTCCAACCCCCCCGCCCACACCCACATACACGTACTCATGCATCCATATGTGTGAGTGTGCTCCCCCCTCAATGCCCACAAATTGCAGCCCCGTTTGCTGTGCGTGTTTGTGGCTTTTAGGCGGTAACTGCCAAGATGGCGAGCAGACATCAAGGGGGGGCCTGCGGGGCACTAGTTCAACACTGACATTTTGCGGTTAACTCATTTACACAGTTGAAGCGACGTCCTCATATCGTCTTTGCCCCCTGCCCTCATGCTCGTACGTTGTTGATGGACATGGCGGTTATGATGCAATGACACTAGCTGACAGCGCCAACTCAATTTAAATTGTTTGCGCAGTGCAGCTTGAAAGTAAACAGGTGAAGAATTGTGTCAAGCTTAGTCGAGGATACTTTTTTTTAGATTAAGTGAACTTCTTGAATTTTATAGGTTAAGTTTCTGTTATGTAAGATGAGTGGTAAAGGGGAAGCTTCGTCTATTCCTAGACACAACAACTTGACACAAACATCTCCAAGGCACTTTATTGTCCTAATTCTTAATATCTTAATCTCTTCTAAAGTCTTTAATGAGCTTTCCAAGCTGATTTGAGTCATTTTTGTGCTTAAAGCTATGAATTGCATGCAAACAAAACCTTTTTAAGGCACTTTATCGTCCTAATCAAGTCTCAATCTCTCACAAAGCTTTAATAAGCTTTCAAAGCTGATTTGAGTCATCTTTGTGCTTAAAGCTAAGAATTGTTTTCAAACAGAACCTTTTTAAAGTACTTTATCATCCTAATCAAGTCTCAATCTCTCCTAAAGCTTTAATGAGCTTTCCAAGCTGAATTGGGTCATTCTTTGTGCTTAAAGCTACGAATTGTATTCGAACAAAGCCTTTTTAAGTCGCTTTATTGTCCTGAATCAAGTCTCAATCTCTCCCAAAGCTTTAATGAGCTTTCAAAGCTTTAATAAACTTTCAAAGCTGATTTTACTCTTTTTTGTGCTTAAAGTTGTGAATTGTATTCCATATGAAATTACTGTTGAGCTGTTGAATTGGCATTTTAGGCCACTATCATTGGGCTACACCTCCCATTTGCACTCGCCCTTGCCATCATTTCTGATTGATGCACAAAGTCTCTAGTTGAGGTAACTTTACATTATGCATTGCTGCATTTTGTCTGGTCAAATTGTTTTCACTTTTATTTTGTTTGCCTGGCTTGCGTAGGCAATTTGTGGCTTACATGAAAGCACAAATTGCATTATTGATAGCCTTGCATCGATGCTTTTTTCATATTAATATTACTGAAAGCTAAGAGCACTCGTCACTCTGTTCCCTGACGTAAACTAGAATTGTCATGCATAAATGATGGTCGCTTTGCCAGAGCCAGAACAAATCTGAACAAATTTATGGCATATTCCCAAAGGTCTAAGGCTCGATTCCTGCACCAACTGTGGCCCTGGCAATTCATTAAAAATACTCATAAAATGAAAGACAAATATCGTGCAGGCAATTAAGTTAAACTTGCCCTATACACACAGTTTTATGTACATACATACATAGATACACAGGTTTGTAAATGCTGTAAAAATATCTAGTAAATCAGTATATTGAAAAATTTATGCATAAAGTGCCATTCAACAGTTTTATACTATGAATTTGCTTATTATTTTGTGTTTGCCTGTAGTTCAAATTCATCAAATATGCAGTTCTAAAATGAAAAGAAATTTTCGTTGTTTTGTGTAAAATATTTTGCATTTTTATTCCTACACTGAACTGCTAAAGTCTCTTCAAAATCAGTTCCCCTATCTTTCACACTTTAGTCAAGTGCTCTTCTCTTCCCAGGGTAGAGATTTTAAAGATCCCACTCAAGGGCAAACTTAGCTATCGTAAATAAGTATAAATACACTTATGTAAGTGGCTTCAGTTTCAAGAGTTGATTCTTTGAAACTCAAATGAGGCTGAAGGCCTGAAGTGTAGCTGTGGAATTGTCGGTAACTATAATTGGAAACTGAGAGATAGGAGATTGGATATTGTCATGTCATCAAATATACAAATGAGACTGTTGATGTAAGTAGCGTATTGATTGTGGATGCGGCCAGAAGTAGTTTATTGGCTAAGACAATCGCCTGGGAAAATACACAGAACAACTGAAGGATGTGAAATTGGTACAGTTTGAGCAAAAGGACTTCTAGCAAAGGTCACGAAAGAGGATGGCTGATTAGACTAAACCCTGTCGCATATTTCAATGTGAAATACCTACTAATTGTAGTTCCATTACGCATTATGGTATATTTTATATAAGAATCTGCTCAAACTGTGTTTAATTTTACTTTTTATTCGCTTCCAGGCCAGTTCAAAACCACATTACAATCAATACAATGGTCTACACATGCTAAATCCAGTATTCACAGTATTTATTAGCCCATATACATAAGTTTGGGAGCCCCTAAGCTCTAAATTCAATTCAAATTAAACCAAATTTATTTATATACACACACAGACCGAGTAGAACTAAACAGTATTTGTTTAAACACCTCGAGTAATGCAACTAATCAAAGAGGTAAATAAGCCGATTTGTGCATAAACGGAATTAAAATACAACAGCAACAACATCATGTGTATAATCATGCATAATACATACTATAAATATAAAACACGCCACGGCAAAAACACGGCAATAAACAAATGTGTACGAGCATTATAAAAGGGGGACAAATGAAAAAGTGATAGAAAAACTGCAACATTTCCATTGATTGACAGTCAAATTAGCGGCAATCAAATGGAGGTCTCTCCTCGTATGGCAAATAATTTATAAAATTATAGTATGATACCAAAGCGCACAGCTGAAAAGCCATATCAATCAAATAAATTATGGTATGCCAGATAGGGCAGCGGGGTAGAAGCAATCCAATAGATACATATGCAAATCAATATGGGCAAAGTGTGTGCAGCCGAACAATCACTCAGTCAGTCAGTCAGTCAGTCATGCAGTCAGTCATGCAGTCAGTCATGCAGTGAGGCAGTCAATCAGCCTGCCAGTTGGGCCTAAAAGAAGCAGCCTCAAGTGGCTCTAATGTGCATAAACAAGCCAAGAGCAAAGAACTGCACGAAGTTCTGTTAGGTGCGGTGCCCATGCACAGTGGTTCCACTTACAGAAATATGATGGTTAAAAATGATTGGAAAAATAGTTGACCTTAAAAAAAGTAAATAAGTTAAGAGTAATTTAATTGGGAATAAAACTAGACTTTTGTTTTGTTTTAAATTGAAACCTACTGCAAGTTTCTTATATTTCATAAAATGTAGATTATTTTTAGGCTACCCATACTTCACTGAAAGTTAGTATCTATTCATTGATGTTATAAGATATATGCCGAAACCACTCGGATCGTATAACTATACAATGTAGCTCCCATATAACAATAGACTAATAATGCAGCTGCTTTATTATCAACCATTTTGATTTAAGATCGCAGGGTTCCAATCACAACCACCACATAACAAAAATCAAACAAATAAACAGATATTTCAATCAATTTTCGCAATAACAAGCCTTATTATGTAATTTTATAAAATTTGTTGAAAATTGTTAACTATATTATATAGCTGCTATATCTTTGGCACGCTACAAATAGCTTTTCTTTCTCGTTTTTTTTTATTTATGTACATACAATTTTTCTAAATCCTTGGCACGCTAAAAAATGTTGTTCCAGACGTGCCGGACGGCACTAACAAGTTCAGTTTGTTGACTTGCTTTGGAAAAATGTTAATAGTATATTGATTGATATTACTCAAGTTTCTGTAATTGCTTTTTAAAGTGTAGGACTGTACTCTTATAGTCATCTAATTACAATAAATGTTTGCTAATTAAATAAAGTGATTAATTTTTGCCATCTGCTACCCAATTTCATTGTTTTTTCCATAACTGCTGTTGAATCCAAAGCGCCCAGGCATCAGCGGGATACTGATTACTTTTATTCCCATAAATATGGCTATATTATTTTTCAATGATATTGCAACCAGTGTGCAATGCCTCGGTTGATTTGTTGACGTTTTCTAGTTTTGAATTGGCGCCAACGCCAACTGCAACCTAATTTGGAATCCAGCAAGTGGCGCTGCATCAAGCATGGCAATCATATGCATTGAATACTCTCACACACACACACACACACACACGCGCACAACATGTTTACACAGTGGCTGTAGGCACACGCATCATCACTCATACGTCACGTTGGCTGACTACATTTCAATTTGCCGCCTCAGCCACGTTGAATGTGTTGTGCTGGATGATTTGTAATAAAATACTAACACTGGCAACACCAAAAACTCAATTGCATTGACGTTTGCATAAATATTCAGCTTACTTACAGAATTTTCCAATTTTCCTACCCCTCCTACTTCCCACTCTTGCACCAGCTGGGAGTTTATAAATTTATAATTTCTTGCTGCTGTTGATTTTTTATGGCACTGACTGCGTTGTTGTTCTTGCTGTGCATTAAGCACAAAATAAACAAATTAGAGAGTATAAACTCTCACTCATACACACACAAACACACACACGCACAGAATAGCAATGATTTTCATGATATTGTTTATAAATTTTCGCTCTTGTTAGTTTATTAGCTGAGATTTTTATGCGCCCCTTCGTTTTTATGGGCCAGCCAGGCATTTGTTAGGCCGTCTTTTTGTTTATGTTCGAGTAGTTTTGAAATCGATTTGGCAACGCTGCAAGTGGGCGGCCCTCAGCCCTCAGTCCTCCACCCTCAGTCCCAATTCCCAACCCACAACTCTTCTCAATTCATCAAGAGAAACTGCTCAAAGTTATTCATTGCATTTTTCTTTGTTAATTAAAAGAAAATACGCTGAGCCTTATCTGTTTTACGCTTGATTTATTAATTGCTTTTAATTGGCAGCTAAAGTTCATTAACAATAACATCTATTGAGTTTTATTTCTATATTCTTTATTTTTTAAAGTTTATCGTTTACTTTATAGCAGTGTATATGAATTACAGGTTGTAGTTTTATAAGTTTCTTTGCATAGTATATTCTGACCTCATTGTATTGTTTCTGTTTCATTAATTGCTTTTATAGCATTTTGAATTTAATTAATTAAAATTCATTTCAAGGTTCTTTTTCAATCAGATTTTGGGATGGTTTGTCCACATTACAGTATGTTTCTCATATCGCATCGGGTTCATACTTTCTGATATATTTGTCATATATATCTGAAGTTTGTTTGGCAATTGTATTCAGATTATTTTTATTAATCATTCGAACTATAAATGTGTCGCTATTCTTATTAAAGATAGTTTTATCGTTCCATAGAACCATTCTTTGTGAAATGATTAAATTTATACACATTCTGCATTTATTTTTGCAACATTACTCAACATATTAATCATTTTAATCAATTTAATTTAATTGTTTTTTTCTTAAATATTTTCTTACATAGTTTTGTTCCTGGTATTGTTTGACACCTAGGTCGCAAACTGCCAGGAAGGCATTCCTTTTTCACTTTTGCCATGAGCAATTTCATTGGAAAATAGTCTTCGCAGGATTTGCAATTGTTTAGCTCTTCAATTGATTTGAAAGCTTCGCAGCACTTGTTAAATAGATCATTCCGCAGTAAGAAGACTTGGCTTAGTTTGTTATTTATGCAGGATAACTGCTCCTTAGGTAAAGCATGTCCATCTGAATGCCACGTTCTGACATGTGCAATCAGCGAAAGTAGAGCCAGGACGAGAATTGCTTTCATCTTTACAGCCATTGTAGAACTGCGCTTGAAAGTAGCTGGAAATGCTATATAAAGGCCGGAGAATATTTCTTATCGCAGTTTAAACTCTCCCGAAGTATTATTATTGCAATTAAATGGTTTATATTTACTATAGCGATATAAATAACTTTCTCAGAGAACAGTTGATGGTTGATATAAATATTTATGTGCATCATGCATGTATAATATAATTTAAAAAGTAATATAAATAAGTAAGCAACAAATATAAATAAGGAAAGTTAGTTTTTCAGTATTCAAAGTTCAGAAAAAGCTAGATTTGACGGGAAAAGAGCGGAATAGGCAGCACTGTTTATAATATAAGCTTTCTATCATAGCCTTCTTAACTCTCAGTGTTATTGATGTTAACTTGACTTCAATTGAGCTTCCTTGGCAGTAGAGGAACTGCAGTTTATGTGTGTGGCACATCTTGAGTTACAGCTTCCATATAGAAACAATTCATAAAATATGAAAAACCAAATTCAATTATTTCCTGCTGAATGCCACAAATGGTAACCTGAGCCAGCATCTGAAGCTGTAGAAACTTTCGCCTACACACATATATGATATGCTATACTTTCACCATTGTCTGGACAAGGACTTGGGTGTGGAAGTACCGCAGGGCACTCGTGGCATGGAAACAATCACTCGATGGGCGCTGTAATTGATAACTTTAGAATTTCCAATTCGGCAACCTTTAAGTGTGGGGCAGCTGCCATAGTAACGTGCACTCCAGCTAAATTGTCACATATACCAGCATATATATATAACAGTATATATTTTTGTAACGTACAGGCCTGGGGCAGACCAGAAACCAAAGCACTAAAAACCCAATGAAACAAAATGTAAAAGTATCTTGACATTGTTATTTTAGCACAATTTTATTCACACCCCCACCTGGCAAAAAGGTTAACGAAGCGGCCAACTTTGGCCACTTGTGGGGCTGCCCTGAGTCCAATATGTGGCTTGAGCTGAAGGTGCAGGGGATTGGGGCATGGTATTGGGTATTGGTATTGGGGTCGCTGCCACTTGGTAGCCGGTCTAAATTACATTATTTGAGACTTATTTCGTTTCATTTAAGTTGAAGAGCGAATGACTTTGTTGCCTCCAATGGCAAAATGCTGTGTTACATTCTAATTACAGTTTGGGGGCCATAAAAATAGCTGGCACCTAGGTGCCTATCTGTTCATTCGATTACATTTTTCCGCCACTTAACGGCCAAATTATGCAAATTAGCCAAGACACGCGAGCAGCGCGCGGTCTAAGCCACCCCGACCCCCCTGATACGCCAGTTGCCCCTGTCCGTGGACTGCAGCGCATTTGCTTTGAAATTTATTTGAAAACGGAGACGTGTGTGTGCACCTGTCGGCCTGAAAAGGAAGAAAAAAACCAAAAAACGCAAAAAAAAAATTATAATAAAATAGGGAAATACACACCCTGAGAGCCGGGCGCAGTCCTCTAGTATATTGTGTGTAAGTGTAACCATAGCATTTGTCAGGGGTTGCTTACTACTTACATACATACACATACATACTAAACACATAGATACATACACGTGTAGTAGACACGAGTAGCCGTATCTGTAGTTGTATCTGTGTATCTGTCAGCTACACAGCTCTGAGCGTGCCCAGACAGAGATACACATGTATTGCAAGTCATTGGGGCATTTATGGCTAGTTAGCTGTGCACATTTGAACGCTTTCCTGACGCCCCTGGCCCATCCTGCTGGATCGAGCAAATATTGCATGCGAACTGTTTTTGACAATCATTTTGATAAAATGTTTCAGTTTTGTGTGCCTCTCTCCAACACAAGAGTGCCTTCCTGCCTTCCATGTGGCCGATATCAAAGCATTTGTCAATCAAAAATATAGCTCAACATGACACAGATGTTGCACCCACGTTGATGATATGAAGGATTGGTTTCGGCTTAACCCCTGCCAGCTAAATTTTATGATGAAATTTCGGCAATACTATACTATAAGCATTGGATCTATGTACAGAGCTGTGCCAATTGTTGGAATTCAAAAGCAATATTGAAAATTCCTCTTACTTCAATTCGATTGTTTAGATGTTCAACTGAACATCTGAAATAATATGAATTTAGATGAGTTATTTAGGATTTAGAGGGACTTAGCTTGATTGTTATGGATAACAGTAAAATTATATATCTCTTGTATATTCTTCATGGGGTTTTTCCCTACCTTTTCATGTCTTTAAAAGCTATGATTTTGATTAAAAGATCTACATATATGGTTAAGCAGAAAAGGCTTTAAAGTCTGGACTTCTTATTGGAATTAATATTAGGACACATACAAAACAACATAAATATTTAAATGTGAATAAATGAAAATGAAAAAATTAAAAAACTATTTTCAAAATAGTGCATTTTTATTTTATTTTACTATTTATTTTATTATATTATGTCTGGCCATGCTTAAGAATTTATATTGAGGCGTACTCATCTAAAATCTTCAATTGATGTGCCTAATAATAAAATAATATATGTTTGTGGGTATTGTAAAGTTCATTATTAAAATCTTTGGCAAAGAAAGCTCCAATTGATGTATAAATAATTATAAATGTACACATTTTCATTGTGCTTAGCTGACAAACTGCTTAGCATCATCTTAATATAATAATAGGAATTACGTGTTCTTTCCTACCTACTACAAATTGATGTTCGCCTTCCGGCTCAGAAAGCGTAGGCAGAGCGAGCATTGAAGCCTTCAATTGCCCATCAATTAGAGGCATAAGGCCAATGTATCTAATTTAGACAAACAGCCCAATGGGCCTCAGCCTAACCAGTTAAAGAACCCAAAATGGAACGGAAATTATTCATGGCTTCCATGGAAACCAAAGGCAGAGGCAAATGCAAACAGAAACCAGAACGTACAACGTAAAACATAGTACGCTGAATGTGGGGGGATGGGGATGGAGAAGGGAGTCAAAGAAGATAAATGACCAACAATTAGTCACACCTACGATGACAATCATCAAATGATTTTCAAATGAAAGCCATTGCCAGGCAGCGCCTGGAGACGAGAGACGGTTTCAAAGCCGAATCCGATTCCTATTCCTATTCCGATTCCGATTCCGGTTTCGATTCTGAGTTTGATTGTGATTCAGATTCTGGACAATGGGCAAACTAATGAAAATTTTTTGGTCAATCATGTAGGCGTGTCGGTGCTAAACAAAGAGGATAGTCGACCCCGCAACCGACTCCTCCCCCTCCATTCAATTGTCTGCTATTTGCAGCGCCTAATTGCACAGGAGAATGGGTGTGTGTTAGCTTGTGTGTGTGTATGACTACGAGGTGTGCTGCCTGTGGTGTTGATAGCAATGGCACATTGACACATGTGGCGCTCTGTAGCAAGTGTGTATATGTGTGTGTGTGTGTGTGTGTGTATGTTCCGTTTTGATTAGCAGCATGCCATGTCAAAGTACAATTTGTTAGAGCGAATGTCATTTGAATGATGACATCGACATCGACATCGGCACAGGTGGCGCTTCCGCCTGACACTTGTTTTTGGCAGCGGCTACGCAGACATAGACCCATAGTTCCGGAACTGGGATTGCGAGTGTGTGGAGCGGGCATTGGGAATGGGAACAGTAGTACCGGGGAATCGTAATGTCTCTATTATGGCGTGCTAAACAAGCGACAAATTGCATGTGTCTGCCACATCGACGGGGCGTCTAGACTTCAACAACAACGACACTGAACTGCGGGGCGTGCCCCGACAGAAAACAATTATTAATTTTGATAAAAATACCAGCTCAGTTCTTTGTTTTAACTCATGTTTGTTTATTTTCCTCTAATCTTTGCAGATTGTGCGAAACTTTGTATCAATTAAGCGAACGTGTTTTATTCAAATCAACAAAATGTTTGCCTGTCTTCATTTAATCGTCGTGCTGTTCATCATTGGCACATTGAAAGGTAAGTGAGATATTTATGGCCCCGATTCGTATGTATATTTGATTAAATTAGAGCTGGAGTACACTCAATGCCACTAGCGATAGTATCGATGCCTTTTTTTACACTTTATTTAGTTATCGTTCTGTTATCGAATTTATACGATAAGCTTATAAGTTTTTCTATGAAAACAGTCTAAATTTGATTATCGATTCTATCGAAACTCATGGATTTACAACTGATTTAAGCTTATCTATGAATTCAGTTTAAATTTGTTATCGATTCTATCGAAACTTATAGATTTACAACTGATTTAAGCTTATCTATGAATTCAGTTTAAATTTGTTATCGATTCTATCGAAACTCATGGATTTACAACTGCTTTAAGCTTATCTAAGAATTCAGTTTAAATTTCTTATCGATTCTATCGAAACTCATGCATATAAAGTCTTATCCTTATTAAGCTTTTTATTATGTATTTTCATTTTGAAAATTATCGATCAATAATCCAATTGCCGTTCCAACTTTCACTTTCGTCAAAGTTTCCTTAAATGTTCAGATTTTTACTTTTATCGATGATCTGGTGACAGGTATTCAATTTCGATTAAATCTAGATCAAATACTTGTGAATTCAATCCGCAAAATCTTGTCAGAAGTGAAACTTGAAATGCATAACTGTAAAATCTACCCAAATGTGGTTAGAAATGGAAATATAGATATATTTATCGATACTATCGATAGCTTAAGCTGTGTGGCACTAAGCAGCGTAGCGCCACTATCGAAGCCACTCCAGCTGTCATCTGTATGTATGTACATATGTATATGTCCGTCTGAATCTGAATCCGTGCTCGGTCGTCTGCTGCTCAATTATGCATCTCGCCTCGGTCAGCTTCATTTGTCAACGGCAGCGCAGTAGGCGACAGCGGCGGCGCCGGCGCCAGCTGCTTTCGGCATCATTCAATATGAAATTTCACACTTTGGTTGACATTTGAAATGGCGAATGACCGAAATGGCAAGTGAGCACGCCAATGGGTCAAAAGGGGGGGCAACATAGTGGGCACAGGGGCTGTGACTATGGTCATTTGCTGACCCAAGCCGCACAGTGCGGCGCCGTTGATGCCGCATGCCTCATAAATTAATTTACACTTGAAACGCTGCGGCGCTGTGCAACCAAAAAACAACAAAAACAACACAAACAACGGCAACATCAGCAGAGCAGCAGAGCAGCCAACGGCCACAACAATAATGCTTAAAAGCTTAAAATCAAATGCAACTGAATCTGCTGCCACCCATGGCGAATGGCAATGCAAAAGTCTGCGGTGTATGGGCCAAGTGCAGTTCGTTATGGCCACATTAAATATTTGAGTTGAAGTTGGAGTTGGAGTTGGGCACTCCAAGCTGAAATTGCACCAGTTGCAGTTGCTGGCTGGCTGGCTACTCAGGCCACTGTGGGTCAGCGCCGCACAGTGGACTAAAAGTGAAAGGAAAGTTCAAAATTAAATGTGATAAATGCTGCCAGTTGGTTTTACGTTCAACAATTTTTATTGAATTTTGCAATCAGCTGCTGTTGATTAAACTGCAACAGAAAATTAGTTTAACCATTTGCAGTTATGTGATTAATATTAGTTTATTTTTATAAATTTACTCTGTCATTTAAAGCTATATTAAATAAGTGCCATTCATAGAGCGTTACCTGCAAGAATCTTTGTAATATGAGTATAATAAGAAATGACATTTTTAAATAATTACATATTAATATTAAAAACAGGATCTATGAGTATAAGCTAAGCTTTAGTTAAACTTCAAGGCAAACTTGAGAAATTTAAAGTAACTATTTGTTTTCGATAGCAAACTTACTCAGTTTCATTTGGGGCAATAATATTTTAAAAGAGGGAACGATTTATTTAAGCTATATTTAGTAAGAAATTTAGTTCTGTTTTGAGTCACAAAAATACAAAATAGGATCAATATGTATTCCACTATTTAAATATAATAGAAAATATACAACGAACAATCTACTTAACTATACCTCTTTAGGGAATATACGGCTATTCCGTGTGGTTATTTCGAGTAAGTTTTCACTTGTAAATCAACCACTTTACCAACCGCAACTCAATTGCATGCTTCACTACATTTTCTGCTCAAACTGAAAATGAGGGAATTTTGATTTTCCGCCATGTGCGAGTCGGGCTAGCTACGAGTACCGTATCCCAGAGCTATCTATCTATCCCAGAGTGGGCACCGCTTTGATGCAAGTTGGGCGCGAACTTTGACGCTGCGGCGACTGTGGCAAGACAACAAGCACATATGAGGGAGCTGGAGGCCAGCTGGGTGTATCATCATCATCATCACAATCATCATCATCGACATGAACCTAAAGTGGGCTGCTTGAGTCCACGCGTCTGTTTAATTGAAATTGACGCTTACTGCGTTTGGTTACTTCGCGCCAGAATTTGTTTATGGACAATTTGAAGAGGAGAGTGAAGCGATGTTGCAAACAAAGAAATACAAAATACAAAATACGAAATGTGAGCAAATTGCTGCGGTGCGTTGCAGCGGCACTTTGTCGCCTGTCGCCTGTCGACTGTCGTAATAATTTTGCTGCAATTGAAATAAATTAAATTGCATGCGGAGCCATCGTTGGGCGCCGCCAGTTTTCGTTATTTGTGTGCGCTTTTGTCAACCGGAATTTGTGTGCATTCACAAGCCAGCCCCAAAAACTGTGAGCCCCCCTAAATTCCCACCCATCCTCGGCCCGCTACCCCCGGCTGCCCTTACCACTATCCATTTTGTCATGCAGATGCATAACCGCAAACGGCGTTGCACTCAACATACGCCAAACGCCAGTCATCATCCTGATGTGCACATGTCACTGCGGCATTTGTTTAATTAACAAAAACGCTGCCCCATGGCCCCTTTGAGGGGGGGTACATATGCATGTGTGTGTGTGTGTGTGTGTGGATTGTGGGTACTAAGTGGTGGCAAGAGCGGCGCTGACGTCGCAGCTTTTCCTAGCCATGTCAGTCATCGTTTGTCTTTGTAATTTGTGCGTTGATGAGTTATACTTTTGTTTGGATGCCCTCACTGATTAATGGGCTGTGGATCATATGCTGTGCATGCGGGTGCGTTACTTACAACACTTGCGTATGTACTTCTGCACACGAGTCGACAAATATGCGTGGCATACTTGGAAAGTTCTTTGTAATGGGCACAGGCATGGAAATGTGTTGAAATGGTTGTGTGGAGCGCATGTGGATTGCATGTGGATTGCATGTGGAACATATGTGGATTACAACTAAGTAAGACCTATTTGAAACTGCATGTTCAGTATAAAATGTTATATATGTGGAATGCATGTGGATTCTGTGTGGAACTTGTGGATCGTAATTTGAAAAGTCGATTTCTTTTTAGTACATTTACCAAAAATAGCAACCCAGCTAAAAATGCCGTTTAAACTCGAAGTGGAACCCAATGTGTTGCCTGTGGCACTTATTGACTCAGATATGCAAATGTCAGATGAAACTGTGTATACAATTTATAATTCATATTAAAAATATGTTAAATCTGATTTGACGCCTTCAATTGCCTTCCGAGCAACTCAGCAGAGCGTTAAGAGCCACAAAGTCGCCACAAAACTTTCTCAATAAAATGCTCAAACAAACAGCAGCTACAACAACAAGAACAGTATGTGAACTGTGAAAAACTGTTGCTGACATTTTTGTAGAGTAAGCAAAACGAGGAAAAACCAGCAGCAACACCACCACCACCCACCAGCAGCAGCAACAACAGCAACAGCAGCAGCAACAACTGCCAACAACATTAATCATTTAATTTGATAAGCAATAAACGAAGTTCTGATAATCTTTTTACGTGCACAGACCTCAAATTTTTGAAATGGGGGCAACCGCAAGTCTAAACTAATGGAAGTAAGAAGGGGTAGGAGTTGAGTACGACTGCGTCTCCAAGTTTTTCATCCATTTCCACAGGAGCATGGACCTTAGCATTGGCTTTGACTTTGGCGTGCTGTTGACGCATTGCATGCAATTTCAATTGATTATGCTACGCTTGAAAGGGTTTCACAGCAGGACAGCAGGACGGGTTGGATACGAACGGGGGGCGGGCTAACTGTGCAAAAAGATGAAAGACAGCTCGAAAGGAAAAACTACTTTTAGCTTTCACTTGCAGCAAAGGGCGCGAGCGGCAACAGCAGCAGCCTTGGGTCCAGGAGGGTTGGCCAAACTTGTCGCATGAAAATGCAATTCAATTGATTTATGTGCTCAATGCAATTACCCGAAAAGCAAAAAGGGGGCACAAGTAGATTTTGGCGAGTGGATAGGACAGTTGTGGTGCTGGGGTTAGTAGGGGTATGCGTGCTTGCTGCCAATAAAAATCAACCAGGGTTGCATTTGACAGCCGCATAAATTGCTACGCGCCCCGCAGACACCTTGTCAGTAGGTGTGAAAATGGCTGCCAAGCCAAAAGTCCAGAAACGGAGACGGAGACGTTGCCAGAGTTGAAACTGGAAATGGAAATATAAATGGAAGACGGGAGAAATAATGGGAGATAGAGAGAGAAATTGAACGTCAAAGGGGCGTCTTTTAAGGGGCGTCACTGCGGCCAATTAAATTTATTGCCCGCTCTGGGTGCCTGCAAAATTGTTTTTAATTGTCCCGGCAATTAAAAACACGCCCAGCAGCTCTGACTTTGAGTCGGCCGTGTGCCGAGATAAACAATATTAAAGTGTGCAAAGTTTTCGGGTTATAAATTAATTGGCCAAAAGGTTGCAGTTGGGCAGCATTCAGGGAAAAACAAGTAAGAACGTTGCAGTCGGCGGTGGCGTCCGACGGCGGACGCACCCGACTGCAGAATACTATGTTCCCAGTCCTATGTATATAATATGGTTATTTGTGAGTTCAGAAAGAAACGCGATTTTGCTCCTTTGGTGGCGTGGGGGTGGGGGGTGTCCAAAAATTGTTGATGCAGTTTTATCCAGGGGGTCAACATTAGTCTCTATGCCAAATTTGGTGACTCTAGCTCTACTGGTGTGGGAGATATAGGTTTTGCTCCATTGGGGGGGTGGGGGTGGGTGGGTCCAAAAATTTTTGATGCAGATCTGTCAGGAATCTCAACTTTAGTGTGTATGCCAAATTTGGTGACTCTAGCTTTAAAAATGTTGAAGATACAGGTTTTCCCCAAATTTTGGGGGAGGGGGTGGGGGTGGGGGGCTGATCTTGACACTTTATAAACTGACGATATACACCAACATGTGTGCCAAATTTGGTTGCTCTAGCTCAAAGATAAAGGCAAAAAAATTGCGTTCATACGGACAGACGGACATTGCGCAAACCCAATATACTATTTTTCCCTTCGGGAACATAGTATAATAATATGGCCAATGAAATGCTTGGTAGCATTCTAATGCAATAAAACAAATTTGTATTCTATAAAATACATTTCATTATTTAGTTTATTTATCCTGTAATTTGATTTTCATTTAAATCAATCTGATGTTATCAAACAAATTTCTATTCCTTAAAATACATTTTATTATTCAGTTTAGTTTAAATCTTAATGATGCTTTAAATCTAACATTTTTTTAGACAATTTATAATAAGCTGAGTTACAAACTAAATATCTTTTTAACATATGCTAAGTCATCTATGGATTGTAATTTATTCATTTACAAACTTTACAAGTTGTATTGAGTTAGTAATGCCTTCAACTTGGATCTTCTGAATACTGTTGATCAGCTCTTGTTACTTTTTGTGTTTGATTGGAAAATGGTTTATTTATTCAAGTGAAACTAGCTTCACAAATTAAAAGCAAAAATCACATGACATAGAGCAAAGAACTATAACTTTAGAACCACACAAGCTCTAGACAAACTTGTTTTGTGTATTCTTAAACTATAGTTTCCATTATTTTAAAATTATTTACAGATTCTAGGACTCAGCAAACTCAGTAGAATTCTAAAAATTGAGCTCTTATTAAAATCCTTTAGTCTTAAGCTTTGGTGGGACACACTTACTAAATTATTACCACAATCTTAGAACGGAGTATAAAAATGTTAATTTACTAATTATGAGACACTTTCTAAATGACTTGCATAATTTAAAAATCAGTCAAGCAATTTCCTAAGATTTTAACAAGCATTCCACATACTTTATAAATGAAACCCCCTTTTAGGTTTTTCATTTTGCCTTGCAACTCAGTAGATATTCATAATCTGCCCGATGGAAGCACCTGCTTCTGAATGTCCTTCGACGCCTGGCGCCTCCCGCTTAAACCAATAAAGTCCTTAAATTTGTGTTGTTTGTACCGTCAGCTCGGCAGGAGCATCTTCAGCTCATCTCTGGGATGCAAACTAACTTTTTATGCAGTGTCGACCAATGTTGGCGCTCTAACAACTTGGTGAGCTACTCTTTAAGCCACTTGCAGTTGACTGGCAGGCATCTTTGGCTATTTATTTTTTACTTTCTTCTTTACTTTGCGCTCCTTTCCCCTCATCGCAGTGTTTTCTTGCATTAAGGAAGAAAAAAAATCCACAAAATCGACATAATGCAATTTTAGCTTTGGAATTTTTTCATCATTTCCGTTGGCCGTTTGCCGTTTGCCGTTTCCCGTTTACCAGGCAACTGCGACTTTATCTTGGTTCCACGCTGCCTGCCAGCTGCTGTTCATTTTGTATGCTCCACTAGCCAGGGCTGCTGCCAGGGCTGGAAAAAAACCTGTAAAAAACTGCAAAAGGCGACGCTATTTTGTTGCATTTGGCCGGCACTTTGTGCAAATATTTTCGCTTGATGCGTTTGCAAATGAAGTTGCAGCCTCCTGGGATTTGCCATCCAACTGCTCTGGAGGTAAGCAAATCAAATGCCATAAATCAAACTATGCGCCAGAATTATTTGCTTGTGTTGCAAGTTGTTGCTGTTGTTCTTGTTGCATGTGAGTAAATGTTGTGCCTTGGCTAAAATCAACAGTGTGGCTTTTATGAAAATGCTACGTGTTGCTTTTCCGGCTTGTCGTTGACGCGAATCTCATAACTTTTCATTTTTTCCCAGCTACGCCACGATCTGGCTGCCAACTTTCGCCCCAAAATAAGCAAACAAATAGCCGAGACGCGTTTTTTTCGCATTTATTTTGATTTAAATTCCAATTTTCCTGGCCTGATCTATTTATTTGCTTGCGCCGTGACTATTATTTCATTAGCAGTTTCTCTAACAGAGCTGTTTGCTGTTTTCAATTGGCGTGCAAATTTGTGGCATATGCGGAAATTTCATTTTTACGCATTGCCAGCAATTGATTAACATTTAAATTGTTTGCAATGCGGCATGAAAATGAAGCCATAAAGCCCCAAAAACTCACATGTGGCCAAATTGTTGGCCTGCTGCTGACTAAATGTACGCCTGCAGCACGTTGCATGTTGCTGCCGTGTCACAGTCGCAGTCGCAGTCGCAGTCACAATCCCAGACCCATTGCCGGCGGCAACAGCAGCAATGAATTGCAAATAACGCATTGACCGCACTGCACCTTTGGTGCCACCTTTTGTGGCAAGTAAGGCAATGCCTAACCCACACACACACACACATACATATACTAAACACGCACACACACAGGCGATCCATGCGCGATATCTGTCGGTCTATATGCATGTTGCTGCCGGGCAAGCAACATAAATGCCAGCAGCAGCAGCAACAGCGACGGTGACGGCGACGGCGACAGCGACTGCGGCAACATGCAATGCGTTTGCCGCCAAAAACAGAAAACAAACAGAACGAACAACAACAACAACAACAACAGCAGCAACAACAACAAAAATAAAGCACAAAAACTGCACAACACGAGCGTAAAATTTTTCATGAATTTGTAATTTATGTGCTAAAATGTTATCGTTGTTATCGTTCCTTTTGTGTGCAACCAACAACAGCAACAACAACAACAACAACAACAATTGTTGTTGCTGTTGCTGCCTTTGTAAAACTGCTGAGCACTTTTGGTTGCCATTAAGAGCAACGTATAGGAAAGGGAAACAAATGGTTGCAACTGCACATTGGAAGCAGAGCATTTGAGTTAGTTGCAGTGCTTGAAGGCTCAATGGTCGGAAATTCATGTGAATAATGATTGTATGACTGACTAGCTAACTTCATACAAATTATATATAAATATAGTATTACTTGAAAAAACATATACATACGAGTATATTGTGTGTACCTGTAGTTAGTTGTAATTTACTGCTCATAAATACTCGTATTTGCATTACGTTTCCTAGATTTCTTATCACAACAATTAAAGGGAAAAGTAATCAATTTTAGGTTTCTCAGTTTCATGTTTTAGCAAATGCAAACTCTGCTGCCTACATTTGCTTTTGAATAACACTAAAAACCTTCTTAAGTCTTTATCTTTTGGATTTTAGATAATTCGCAAATGAACCTTTTGAACATGTCATCATTTTGAGCATATTATCCTGAACATAGTTGGCTATAAGTTTAATAATACTTTGAACAATAAATGTAGTCGGTTTTAAAGACATATTATTAATATGATATTAACATAGCCGGTGGCCTGAGCAGCCAGTGCTATTTATTCATAGGTTTATCCAAAGTTTTAACTAAGCCAACTGTCTATTAAACAAATACAAATAAATAAATGTAGTCGGACATTTTGTCATTGTCAAATTATCAAATTATAAATATTAAAAACTGTCAATACAATAAGGATTTCTTAAATCTTGCAACCCTCGGAAAAATATCATATCGTAAATAAATAAACTTGACAGTGTTTTTATATTTATTTTAAATATTTATTCTTGATATCATATTTTTCAGAAGGTTGCAAAATTTAAGAATTCTCTATTGTAGCCCCTTCATTTTAACTCCCAACTTTATGACATCACAAGCATTATTAGAGCTGTATTGAACTGGAAGACAGGCCTAGAAAAGTAATATATAAAGTCTGGCTTGGCTCTTGCTTAATATGACAGCAAGAACACTTCAATTTGCTACTAAAGTTGCTGGTTGCTGCTGTTGCTCTGGGTATTATTGCAAGCCACCAAGAAACAGTTGCCAGTTGCGACTCTGGAGTCTGTCTGCCGCTTGTACCACATGCTGACTTGGTCAGCCACAATATTCAATTAAATGCGCCAGCAAAAAGCTCAAAGGCGCCCAAAAAGATGCGGGCAGCAGAGAAATGGACAGCCAGTGGGTCACTCAGCCGCCAATCAGTTGGACTTCAAGTCGATGCTCATACGGAGACGTCACAAAGGTCACCACAAAGCCCTCTTCTGGTTCACATACTCTCAAATATGTCTCCGCCAGCTAAGTAAACCGATGCGCGGCGCATAAACTTGATAATGAAATTGAAAAACGTCACGCAAAAATAAAAAAAATCCGACACAAAAATAATATAAAACAAAAAATAAATGGTAAATGGTAAAGAGAATCTATTTTGGGTGTACCGAAGATTCAATACACTTGGGTAGCTCACACAGGCAAGATTTATAGGAAAACTGACTTTTTCTAAAGACTTGTTTTTTTGAATGAGTGTTTCTTTTTAGCTGTTTTTGACATGTATATCAGTTTGTGGTGTGAAATGCTATATGTGTACCAAATTTCATGAAAATTTACAGATTTTATATGGATAAAGGATTTCAAAAACGGTTATAACTATATCTGCTCTGTTATTAAAACAACAATGAAGAGTTTATTTATGTATTTTATAGATGCGTATATGTCTATTTCTGCGTTTTATACATTTTAACATCTTTTATATAGTCTTTAAGCTTTATATACAAACACTTTTAATGAAAACAAGGCTATCAAAATAAATAGTTGGAATAAGGTTCTACCGAATATTTTATAGTATACAATTTATACCATAGCACATAGTAAATATATTATCAGTTAGGTCAGCTAGGCTAGTCTTAATAATAAAGTTATCTAAAGTTTATATTTCTTTTCACTAATATAATACCATATTATCTATAGTATATGCACGCCAGAAAAATATATATAAATATACTTTATGGTATGAATAGAGGAACCTTTTATTACAGATGTTTCATTAACATTTTATCAAAAATCATCGACAAGTAGATAGTAAAACTGATAGATAGACCAGACTATAGGTACTCAGCTCAAGAGTATAATACCTTTTGTAAGGGTATTAAAAAATACAAAGGAATATACATATAGATACTCGCTCCATTTGTTTGCTGTCGTTGTTGAGGTTGCCCTTAGTGTTGTTGTTGTTGCTGTTGTTATAGTTGTTGCTGTTGCTGTTGTTTGTTATTTGTTGCTGTAGCATATCCATATCCATTAAGCTGCCGGCAGCTATTCATGTGTTCACGCTCATGTCCAGACGTCGTCAGTGGCCGTTTTGCTTAATGCAACGTTGGCTGACTACGGCATTGAGTCCACATGCAAAGCGTCTCGTCCGGCTCCGTTGCCAGCTGCTGCCCACTCACCCTCCTCTCTCTCTCTCGTCCTCTCCCTTCTTATCTGTTGGGGCACGACGACATAATAAAACTCGCTTTATGCCCAGTTGCGGAGTCTTTTGTTTTTGGTATGGGGTCGCAACGCTTCTTTGTGCCGGCAATCGTAAAACATTTTTATAATGCGTCGATGTCGATGGATCGCCACAATGTATCTGTATCTGTAGCTGTATTTGTAGCTGTATCTGTTTGCATTTAAGTGCCGCCCGTTTGCATTTGGTAGGTGGCTCAATTTGCCTCTGGCCATATCAAAAATTGAACGAGTTGAAGTGACACTTTACATGCACATTTACACGTGGCAATTCAACTACATTTTTCCACGCCCCCGTTCCGTGCCACAACATGACTCAGCAGAGCTTTTAGCTTGCCTGATCGTAAAATATATCTTGTCTTTTATGTGCTCCCATTTTGTTAACTGGGAATTTCTAGCATTGATTTGTTGGCATTGACTTGACTTATTTTATGATCGCCTAAGGCCAAGTCACTTGCCACTTGCCTATTCGAACAAGTTCTGTTTTCTTCTATTGTTTAGTTGCAGCTCTTAATGTTTATCTTATTGTTAGTTTATGCTACGCTTGAATCTTTGATCTTTACTCTGTGTCGGCGCTAATTAGCTATTGTACAATTTGTTCCGGTTTCGTCAGTCTTAACCGAAAAGTTGAAAGTTCTTTTATTTTTGAGTGTTTTTTTTCTTCTTTCGTGTTGCTGCCGAAAGCCGCTTTCAACAGCTTCCACAGCGGAAGCGGAAAGAGTTGAAGTTGTTCTTGTTATGCTTGCTGTTGTGTGGCATAAAAGTTCTGTCAGGTGTCGGTGTTGCTGGCGCCTGTCAAGCCGCGTGAAATGCGATAAAAAAGAGATCGCAAGCTGCTGCATTTCCCACCTGACAACCTTACCACCTTGCCACCTTCATTTGCAGCCGTAATCCGCATACTCCCGTAAACGGAGCTCTGCTGACAATGCGGGTGCTGCCTACTTTCGGGCTAGTAACTCCTCTCAGAGGATTGTGTAAATATGTATTTAGATAAGTGGCAAGAGTGTTGCATGTTGAATGTGGCCAGAGCCGCACTTCAACTACAACTGCCGCTGCCGCTGCCGCACACGCAATTAATTCTTTTAATTGAAATTGCTGTCGCTACCCGCCTAATTGGTAGTTACTCTTCACTGTTCAGTGTTCAGTGTTCACTGTTCACTGTGGGCCCGCTCATCCATTGTTGTCTTCGGCTCGGCTCCAGCCCCAACTGGGGGCCTGGGCATATCACTTGCATGCGCAAGTGGCGTCCAAATGAATGCAACAGCCAGACTCCATCAGCAAAGAGTGAAGAGACAAATGTATGAATGAATTTTTAAAGGCATTGGCACAGTGGACACAGATCTCTTAGAAATGAAAGAATTACTATTTTCTTTTAATGGCCCCAATAAAATGCTATAAAATCTAATTCCAGTTTATGATTTTGTTTTATAGCGTGTTGAAAACTGCCGAGCAATAAAAGCATTTTACGCAAGATTGATGCACAAATTAAGTTTAAGCTTTTCTGAATGTTTAAGCATTTAAGCCATTAAGTATTTTGAGGTATTTTTATTACTCAGGCTAACTTTGATTCACCTTACGACAAAATAATGCAAGAAAACTTGATTTAATGATTAGGTTTTAATACATATTTGAAAATATATTATGTGGGATAGCTAAGTATATGCAATTTAATACAAATCTACACGAAAGGTAGCCAAAAACTCCTTTAATGAAAATGTATTCACAAAAGGTAGCAAAAAAACTCCTTTAATGAAAATGTATATAAATTTCTAAAACAAAAAATAATATTAATTAAATTTTTTTTATTATAATATTTATTATACTTAAATCTAAATAGTATAAATACCTCATTCAACAATTTACTTAAAAATAAAAAAATATGTTAAACAAAATCATTTTCTGAAAATATTTCTTTGCAAAGTTAAATTTGTAAAATTGTAAAAAATAAGTATCAAACTAATTTTATAGCCATATTTGTTTGTGGTCTTGCCACTTTGGTGTCACTATGCAACCGGGTGGCAAGTGATGAATACATGAATTCAGTGGCAATTGGGCAGCGGCAGCGGCAGCGGCAGCGGCAGAGGAGTGCGGGAGTGCGGAAGTGTGCAGCTGAGGGCAAGAAATGCAGTAACTGGAAAATTGCGCGACAATTAAAGATTTTGCGCGTTGGAGTCGTCAGTCCCCAAATGTAAGTCAAGTGAGGCGTGAAGTGCGTGCAAAGCAGACGAGAAAGGGGCCCTGGGGGGCCCTGAGGGGCGGCCGCCCTATACGGAGCAGCTGAGAAGCAGTCAACTTGTTGCAGAGGCACAGAGCATGCAGGGGACGCAGCGAGTAGCAAATTCTGAAGCGAATGTGACAACTTGGCTGACAAAATGCTAACAAGATGATGTGTCTGTGACGGCGACGCTGCGTTGGCGTCCCATTTTTGTTGCACTATTTTGTAAGATTTTTTCCCATGCTTTTCTCTCGGTGTACTGTTTGCAATTTGCGGGAACAAGCGCGGTGGCAACAAATGACCAAATGCCTGCCAAGTGTCAAAGGGACCACCCAGGCCCAGGGCCCAGGGCCCAGTGGCAAGTTGTAAGTTTCAGCGGCATTCAATCCTTTAGCCGGGCTAACATTTCTCTATAGCCAACTTCCAGTTATTTGCATCAAACGCTTTTGCTGTGCGTCGAAATTTATGAGCAATTTTTTGTTGCTGTTGTTGTTGCTTTTGTGGTGGCAACGTCGCGTATGCGCAATTTTCCATTTGGGCCGTAAATCATGCGGCCAATGCTTGACTTTTGTTTGCTGCCTGCCAGCCAGCCTGCCTGTCCCATGTGTGTATAGTTCTATGGGTGTGTGTGGGTGTGAACGCCCACTTTGCACGCGGTGGGCGTGCCGCACCACACGCGTATATGTGCGTTAATCTTCGCTGCAGTCGCCGCTGTCTCCAGTTTCTGCCACTGACAGGCAGCGGCATTTAGTTTTAATTTATGGCGCATTTTGCTTGGCATTTTTGTATTTTTTTCTTATTTCATATACACAATATTCTCTGCTGCTGCTTTTTGCCGGCAGCCAAAGGGCCGTGTCAGTGTCTCAAGTGTCGGCAACTGCACAACTCATTTGCCATTTGGCATTTGGCATTTCTCATTCCCCCTTTTCACTTGGATCCGCCTCCATTGATGCGAATTGCTGCCCTTAAGTCAAGCTATTAAGGCTCTGGACTGTGGCTCAGAGAATGACCCAAAACGTTGGCGCAATGCGTCGTCATTGCCATCGACATGGAGTCATCATCGTCATCATGGTTATCATGGTCATCTCGTGGCCATCCTCAACGCGCACGTCGCCTACATTGTGATAATTGCGCCTAATAACTTTTGATGGCTGTAATTAATTCCCATAAGCGCTGGCTGCCGCTTGATGCATGTGTTCCTTCTGGCTTCTCCACGGCAACGACAACGACAACAACAATAACAAGAACAGAAACAGCAGCGGCAACAACAACAGCATTGGCATTTCAAATGGTTTGTCAGCCATGAAATTGACACGTCTTTGGTATTAAGTGGCACATTGAATAGTGCAAATTAATACTCCTGTTGTTGTCCTTGTTCTTGCTGTTGCTGTTTGTTGTTGTAGCCTTTGCCGCGCCTCAACTGGAGCATACGCTGAGTGGCACTCGGTAACCGCTGTATGCTTCACGGCTTGTGGGCGTGACAGTTGTCTTAGCCATTTCCAAATGAGCCACAAGCCTCATTTCAGCTTAAAGACTGCCATGAGCTCAATCGAAATAATTTAATTTAATAGTTCCCAGGCAACTCAGCTGTTTCATTCACATTATTTAGTCAACATTTATTACTGAAACACGAAATATTCTTCTATTCAATATTTCTTTAGCTAATCTGAGGCATAATTTTGATTTTTTTCAATAGCTACTGGAATTAGACATTTGTCCATTCAACTTAGATACCCAAATTTTCCGCTCATGGTTTGGATTTTCCGAAATAGGTGAAATACGTGTCAAATGATTTTTTGTATATTTCTTTGAAAATAAGTTTTAAGCCGATTGCGTGGTAAGCAAAAAAGGTTCATACAACAGTTTTTCGCTATTTTTCAAGGTTGTAGGTGATATTTTCTTAAATTCCCGTCCTAGCGGGCATTTCTGTCATAGATGGAACCAACTGTTGAAATTCAAATTTGCCAATCAGTCTCTAATGAATACTAAAAATCGTTGTAGAATCTAGCTTGTATTTATAATGGCTGACTAAAATAAATTAAAACTTAAATTAAAAAACGCCTGACTACGAGTCTCATATCAAACCGAAAATGTCCAATTACGCGTACGGTTGGTACTTGCTGTATAACCTTAATGAGATTCATTCAACAAACAATCTAAAATTTCGAAATGTGTGCTATTGACAACGACAAAGCTGACGGTGTTTAAATGTACTCCCCCCAAATTCTCATTGTCCACATGGAGCACCCGCTGCTCTGGCACCACGGGGCATCCCGCAGGACAACCTCAGAAACCGCAAAGCCCATTTGCACACCTCCCCTTCATCTCCCCCACTACCATGCTGCTACCACCGTTGCTTGTTTCTGGTACAGCTCGCACGGTTGCCAGATCGCCAATAATTTGTCCGTGCGGAGGCAAATCTTTCAAATTGTCGCAGGATTGTAATTAACACTTGCACGCATACCGAAAACTTAAACCCCTCCGCTGGCGCTCCTCGCCAGTCCCATTAACAACAACAAACAGAAACACGGAACAAAAACAATAACCTCGCTCTGTGTCCCTGCTCGGGCGCCACCTACCCTGCCGGGCCGGCCACATGCCCCAACGAGTGCTAAAACAATTAGAAACAGCCGCGCATCATCGCATGGTCGGATGGTATCCATGGAGTTCATGGCATCGTCGTCATTAACGCGACCAGCAGTCAGCTACTTGCCATCCCTACCCCCCACCCCACTCCTCCAACCCACGCTCAGCTTTCCTCTTGCCAGAGAACATAATTTGTAATTTTAGTGCAATTTTCGTGGCAATTTTGTTCAAAATTTGTGCAATAAACGCAGGCTGGCAACTGTGAGCGAATTAAGGCGTATGGGGCGACAGCAAGGGGCGTGGCATATTGGAAACATTTGCTGCTAGTAATTGCTGTGGTTGTTGCCATTGCTGCGGGGCAACTTGAAGCTTATTTTTAAAACTTTTGGCTTCACTTGCTTTATGTGCCTGTCTGTCTGGCTGGCTGGCTGTCTTCTGTTTGTATGGCTAGCTGGGGGCATAGCTGTTAAAACCAAACAAAAGCGGCGACAAAACTGCGGCGATGTGTTGATTGAGGCAATTAGCAGTTGTCGCTGTGTTTGAGGGTTGCAGCTTGCAGCTGGCCTCGACCACGGGCAAATGTTTGTCTAATTACTTTGCACAGCTTTCAGCAAGCTAGCATGTGTCTTCATTTTGTCACATTACAACAATAACAGCACCAGTAACAGCAGCAGCAGCAGCAGTTTCGCTTGTTTGTGCTTGTCAAACTGCAGCAGCAGCAGCAGCAGCAACATCCCGACAGGCACGCCAGCAACATGCACGACACGCCAGCAACATCGACAGCCACGTCGCCGTCTTCAGTCAACAGCAGCAGCAAAAAACACGCTGCGGAAATTAATGTGGCAAACTTGCAACTACCACAGACTCCCTATCGCCCCACCACCCCCCTGTTATGCCAAGCAACTCCCCTGATCACTCAAGTCCAACTGACTGGCCGTCAAGGAAACTTCCTCGTCCGTTGTTGCTGCTTTTGACATTTTTGCCTTTTTCCCTTTGGTACTTGCTATTTGTTGGACTAAGGGCGCCCCCGCCCCGCCCTTTCACCCACCCCACCCCCCTACCTTGTTGCATTTTGCGGTTTTGTGCCATAAAGTTATATTTTATAGCATGTGCCAGCATTAAAAATAAGTTTACGGGCGCCCAAGCCAAATGTTTAATTATTGCACTGCACGCGGCCACATTGACTGACTGACTAACAGGGGGGCGTGGCACTCGCCCACTCCATAATTGTCAATGTGGGCACAGACGGTTCTAGGAAGCTGACAAATTGATTGATGATCTGCTATAAAATGTCTCGTTTGTTGTAAATGTAACGCATCATAAATTCGCAAAATTATAGCAAACGAGAAATGCGCAGCCACCAAAAAGTGGAGCAGCCTCTCGTGTGCTACCTAAAAGGCAGCCAGGCCTCATAAAAGAGCACAAAGAGAGTCTGGATCCCCAGTTGCAGACTGGGGCACAGACGATGACTTTGAACAAGACTGAGGCCGGGTCTAAAGAGGGGTATATGTACTTATAATTAAAAACATATGTGGCGGAACCGAGGGACGAACAGGCTGGTCAGGCGGGACAGGGGACAGGGAAGGGCGAACGGATGGTCGGGCTATCGACTGTTAAAGCAAACAATGGCAGCTGAGTCAGCACAGCGCGGGAAACGCAAAGGACATGGGAGAGCACGTAGCCAAGTATGGGTTAATTAGACGGGTGTTGAAGGGTTAAACGGCAGCTGCTTGTCGCGACATTGGGGGCGTCTGTGCCCCTTTGAAGCGAATAAAAGTTTCGAATTGTCATACAGTTGAGTGCAATGGCATTGCCAAGGTCGATGGGTGCTTCAGATTAAGCGTCCCAGTCTTCAAAAATACAGTAAAAGTGTTGGAAAACCAATATCTATAAGTGTTTCGATTAAAGCAATGCTTTTGTTTCCTTCAAATTGGTAGAAAGAAATCCTTTTTAATTTTTTCTAATTTTTAAGTTAAGCTAAGCTTAGCTGAATCTAAAATAATTGGTTTAAAATATTTATACTATAATCATTTCATTTGATGTACATAAGTACATACATGGTAACAGCCTGCTTTGGCTTTTAAAATATTATAAGAACAAAAATTTTAGAAAATAGTATATAAGAAACAAATGAGATCTCCTTAGAGCCTATGTGGAGGTTATTAAAAAATAGTATACAAATAAATTCTGTTCCTTTTAATAATAATGGGATAGACATAAATCAATAATTTCATAATCAAGCTGAATGCTTAACGCTTAAGCCTTAAACTGAAATAAAATTTCTACTACCTTACCAGTGCTTTCTTTATAGAAATATTTCAAATATTGTATACATGTTTCTATGATAGGCATTCCGAAAAATCGATTTGCAAGAAACTTATTCAGATTTCCGCTTGCGTTATCAAGGTAATGCTTTGTCTGCTGAACAAACGATATAAAACAAGCTCCGTTGACAGTCATGCAAGCCAGGAAGCCCTTTATTTCTTTGGGCATGTAAGGGAAAGAACAACTTTCACACAAACTCGTAATTCACATTTTTCACACGCCATTCGTTTTCAATAACTTGAGATACACCCACACGAACGCAAAATTAGCGCATCCAAAGATGCCAAACCATATCCCTTATTCCACATAACTGTACATACATACTTATAGTATATATCTGAGGACAACTGAATAGTCATGCTGACTGTCGCGCAGAGTCATCAATGGAGACGGGGGAGGTAAACTAAGGGAGAAGAACTCAAGTCTGAGTCTGAGACGTTGCCTGAATGAAATGGCAAAGTTTATGTAACGCGACGCGTAAATTTTCAGTCAGTGTGGATAACACGAAGCTGAATCTTTCCTCACACCCCCACCTGCCTCTCTCCACTGCTGCAGCTTGTTAACGAATTGAACTACAGCTCCACCTTTTTGGCGTTGGATTTTGGTCGTAAGCAATGCTCAAGGCTCAGCAGGAGCCACAGGAGCAGCAACAACAGCAGCAGCAGCCTCAACAGATTGCCGAAGCGCTCAGTGACGTTGGCAAAAAGGATCAGGCAAATGTGAAAGGCGAAAGGAAAGAAAATCAGAGCGAAAGTATTCCCATATAAGTAAACATGCCATATTCTGGTACAGTTGTATGTGTGTATCTGGCAGGCGCTATAAAAATTACTTTGTTTGCCTCATGCAATTTTATTGAGCTTGAAGCATACACGCTCTGCCAAAAGTTTTCGCACAGCTCGCGAATCTCAGCAGTTCAGCTGGGCTATGAACGGAGCTGCGGGGAGGCAGGCGGCGGTGGCACAAGTCAAAAAAATAAAAGATTTCTCAGTTGTATTGCGCTAGTTTGGCGCAATGAGCCGCCGTTGGCAGTTACAGATACAACAACAAACAAATGTATATATATATATACAGCAAATACGAGCAGATTCATTTTTATTGCTATATAAACCAAAATCGTAAAAGTGATTTTGCGACGATTCAGCAGTTCCGGAAAGGTGCTCTGGGCACAGGTAGTAGGAACATTTGTTCAGCTCTTGTTTAAATGGATGAAGTTTTCGAAGGTTTAGTTTGGGCATAATAGGAGAAAGGATGCGCGAAGAGCGAAATTGTGTCGGGACCATAATAAATGTGGAATGTGAGTAAATAAGTTACGTCATTTAAGAAGCTGCAAGTTTGGCTTTAGTTGAATGAGTTCTATAAATTTCTATGGTGGGTAAATTTAGATAAGACCTCAAAATCTAGTTAATGCCTAGGTCAACATCTATATTCTATCGTAATTGGCTTGTAGGATTGCATTTGACATTCTATGACTATTTCCTTGTGTTCTACTTAAGCTGACTTATCCTTAAGATTGGGAGCGACGTTCGCCTGCCTTTTGCCGCAGCAAACTAATTACTCGTAGTCCAATTACTTTTACTAGCTGACAATCGTTTCAAGAACTGCTGCTAACTGACTCGACTGAAGTTCTAATCCCAAATCCAGTCCCTTTTAACGCACTTGCCAGGCTCTTGTTTCAAACTACAACTGGAAACTTTGCAACAGGATGACACAAATTAGGTTCCCAAAATTAAGCAAACTATTCTCATGTTATGCGCACTGGCTGGCCGGCATACTACGGGGCTGTTGCCGGAAATCTCTTAGCCGAAAATATTTAGGCAAATTCAAACTGTTGCGCCGGCAAAAGGAGCCCCACAGGCAGTGGCCAGAAGAAGGCCCAGTCGGGCACTTCAGGCCAATGGCAGGCCGGAAGGCGGCGGGCGGCGGGCGGCGGGCGGCAGGCGGCTGGCGGAAGGCGCACAACTTGGCAGCCATATGCGAGCCCCGAAAGTCCTTGCCAGCCTGTGCCCCGAATGTTGCCACTTTCAAGTGTGAATTTAGCAAGGAAGTGAGCAACTGAGTGGCAGAACGACGTTGCCGTTGCCGTTGCTGGCTGTTGACTGGGGGCTGGGGCCCACTTGTTGCACTTGGCAAACGCTTGCCACATTGGCAACTTGGCGGCTTGGCAGCTTGGCGGCTTGTCGGCTTGGCTTTTGCAACGTTGCGAATTTTGTGTGTAATTTTTTAGTAAATATTATTGGTAACAACGGAAGGAAAAAAAGCTGCCAAGCTCCTTCAGAGCGGCACTGACAATGCCAGCTGCAGCAGCAGCAGCAGCAACAGCAGCTTCAAGTGTGTGTCTGAGCTTAACATCCCAGTGGAGTGGAAGCGAGGGGCTGCGACGCCGGCTGAGGCAGCTGAAGTAGCTGCCACTGTTTGTGCCACACTTTAAATGCACTCGAAAGTGTTTGCTTATAGCACTCCACACACCACAATCCACACTCCACACACAACACAACACACACCACACACCATGACAAGCCCTTTTAGTTGGGATCGCTCTTTTCATGCTCTCCGCCTTCAACCGGTTTGCCGGCTCCCTCATTTTCTTCTTCTTCTGCTTTTTTGCCTTACACTATTTTTTATATTTTTTACTTTTATTTTTATTTCACTTTATTTTATTCTCAGCTGCTGCTCAGCTTGCCTTGCATTTTAAGTGCATTTCGGCGCAACACCAAACACATTTCAGTCTGCCCTTTCTGTGTATGAGTGTGTGAGTGTGTGCGAGTGTGCGAGTGGGTGTGTGTGTGTACCTTTAGCTGAGCCATTTTTAAGTGACTTGCCGACGACATTTGCCACCGTCGCGACTGTTGACTGCCGCCTATACCCAACCCGCAACCCGCTAACCCTCGGCCTCAAACGTGGCTCACTTTGTCGGCGCTTGCCTCGGTTTTGTGTTGCATACTTTCAAGCGCTCGTTGGCAGCCATAAATCATATAAGAGTGCCATAGTGGTGGTCTTAAAGTGTTAACTCAGCACAAAACGGCAACTGGCGGCTATAAAATTGCACAAATGTGTGAGCCATTGCCTTAAGGCAGACAAGTACCCAAATCACATTATTTGCCAGCTAAAAACATTTATCTGATATGTTTGAGATTGACTAACTTTTAGGTATTTATATATTGCGAGGCATTTGCATAGGCTTCAGAGTTAATTAAGTCAATATAAGAACACAATTTGTGTGTGGTTATAAACTTCATATATTTGTAACTAATATTCTTATAATTACGACTCTGCAAATATTTTCGACTGATTGCTCTTGTTTTCCACTGTCTTATCTAGTTACGTTTTACATTCATTTGCTTTTATAACTCTCGTTGTTTGCTACACGCTACTCGTTATTTTGTTATGCCATCCTACTTATTGTTATTTTCCGTTTCGCTACTCGTTACTTTCTTATACTAGCTTATCTGTCATTACTCGCTGTTTCGTTACTCGTTACTGTCATATGCACATCTAGGTCTCGGTATTCGCTGTCTCGTTACTCGTTACTTTTATATTATATGCTAACTCTCGTAATTCGCTGTTTCGATACTCGATACTTTTACTTTATATCCCAACTCTCCATATTCAAGGTCTCGTTACACGTTATTTTTTAATGCTTTCCTAGCTCTCGCTATTTGCTGTCTCGTTACTTCCATATGCTCACCTAGCTCTCGTTATTACTCGTTACTCGTTACTCAATCAAGGTCTCGTTACACGTTATTTTTTAATGCTTTCCTAGCTCTCGCTATTTGCTGTCTCGTTACTTCCATATGCTCACCTAGCTCTCTTTATTACTCGTTACTCGTTACTCAATCAAGGTCTCGTTACACGTTATTTTTTAATGCTTTCCTAGCTCTCGCTATTTGCTGTCTCGTTACTTCCATATGCTCACCTAGCTCTCGTTATTTGACGTCGCGTTACACCTTATTTTCTAATGCTAACCTAGCTCTCGCTTTTTTCTGTCTTATTACTCGTTACTTCCATATGCTCACCTATCTCTCGTTATTAGTGTCTCGTTACTCGATACTTTCATATTCTATCCCAACCCTCTTTATTCGCTGCCTCTTAAGTCGTTACTTTCATATGCTAGCTCTGCAGTATTCTTTCCTTAGTGCTAAATACGCATATTTCAAGCGCTTCCTATTACACTTGTGCCAAAATTGATGTATGGTCACTTAACCGGCTAAAAGCTGATTACTACTTATATATAATTAAATTGCTATATAGATACAGTTACTGAATTCGTTTGTTTACGCTCCATTGCCAATCTGATAATGCTAATGCTAATGCTAATGCTCTCTGCTGCCAGCCAGTGGAAAAATGTCATCACACTTCTAAGTATGCGATTATGTTTAGTGTTTTTGTTGCTGTTGTTGCTATTGTTGTTGCTGCTGCTGCTGCTGCCTAGCGCCAGATGTTTTGTCGCAGCAGCCCATCAGAGGGCGCCTAATAATCTGTACGTTTTGCAGCAAAGATTTATTATCGTACCATGCGGATAAAAGATTTACGCATATCTAGAGCGGGGTAAACTCCGGCTCCGGCTCCGACTCCGTCTGAATCCCATATTGGACTCTGTGTCTGTGTTTGTGTATTTACTCAGTTGTGTGTCAGTATTGTATATTGTATATTATGTTTATGGATATGAATGTGTCGCATATTCACTGAGTGGCAGAGTGGCAGAGTGCAGACACTGAGACACACTCAGGCACTGGCACATGCAATGAAATGAAGTCATTTCGGTCGCTGATTTGGTTATTTATCATTATTTCCTTATGATGCCAGCATGTGATACAATATTTATTACTCGTTTCTTTCAGCTGAGTTATGGCAGCCATGTGACATTGACATTGTTGCATAAATCAGTTGCTAATATCAAAAATAGGCTGTGCATGACAGTGCCGGCCACAAGTAAGCGCACAACTCTTTATCAATTACCCATCTAATGCTGCTAGAAGAATTCCAGCTCATTATAGCTGTCAATTTGGCCAATTCAATAAACGGCATAGCGGCAATCAACTGTAATTCCTTGGCCAGAGTCAGGGATCATAGTAGATTAAGTTTCAGGGGCTAGCCGAAACTTCTGGGGAATATGTAATGCCAATTGATTTAAATGTGCGACAAATTTCCAAGTCAAAGCCAACAAAGGGCATTAGGCAGATTGACAAATCTGTGGAGCCCGAAAACTATTAGCATATGCGAAGATATATATAGAGAGAGAAAGAGAGAGTCTCAGCCCAAGGCATGCAAAAACTTTCAGCCAAGTTAATCATTTGTGGGATATTATCAATCCATTTTTGGGTTTTACCCAACGAAACACAGTTTGCCGCCATCCACTTTGCCTGGGCATTAGCATTACGAGTATATGTAGTTGTGCGTGTGTGTGTGTGTGTGTGTGTGTGTGTGTGGGACTTAAGCACATCATTACATAAAATTCCCTAAAGTGAGCCTCAGCCCCACAGAGCCCCCAAATGCCCAGACCTTCAGACGGCAGGTCGTTGGGTCGTTGGATCGACTGGTAACCATAATAAAGCTTATAACACTTTGCATTACACTAATGCAAATACAATAGGGCTATATGTGTGTGTGTGTATGTGTGTGTGGGTGTGTATCTATGTATATTTGTTGTGTATTTTAGGGGGTTGGATGTGTGCGCTTCAGCTTCAATTATTCCATATGTCTGGACGCTTGGGTTGACTTGGCCCAAACAAAATTTGTTTAAGCTCCAGCCTGGGATTAAAATTGCTTGGCTCAGCTAAGCCGCAACCTGGCCGAAACCCTGGCTCGCTTGCTTGCGACCTTAGATAGGCAGCATTTGGCTTGTGCGGTCTGAAGTTTGTTGTGGTTGTTGGCCCTCATTGTTGTTGCCAATCCTTGTGGTTGTGGCTAGCTGTAGTGCCATCAGTTAGACACAGCATTCAAGACATAGACCAGAAACAGAGACTCTAACTGCCTGCAACGAGAAATTCCCTCATTATGCATATGCTGCAATATTGGCTTATTGTTCCACTTGGCTGCAGGTGAGTCCAAGGCGCCTGCCATTCACCGAATTTACTTAGATGTAGGTGTATTCCATGAGGACATTGCTCGAGTTACGTTATTCGCTTAGGCTTAAGTTGATTGTTAACTTAACATATGCAAAACAGACTTAAGTCAGGTAGAGCAGGAAAATAATATCATTTTATTCCAATACCAAAACTAGTGAAGCAATCTTAAAAATAAGATTTAAACCTCAATTGCTTGATGTTGTTTATTTATTTATTATTCCTCAAAACAATTAAATTGATATATTATATTTTTAATAAATAGCTAAGGCAAATGCACATGCCTTAATCGTGTTAATCTATTGCCCTAACTATCTCAAATGAAATAACATCAACTCGCATCCTTCTCTCCCTTCACGGAGCACTTAATTGCCATTCCATTTTAACACTTAATTGCATCCCATATGTCAGCTAACCGCGCGCTGGCAGCAATCAAAAAGTTAAGAGCCAAACGACAATTCGACCACAAACTAATTTATTAATCCCGTTTCTCATACACACACCCACACACACACACACATACACACAGACACAGCAACACAAACTTTAAAAGCCACGCCAACTTGTAGCCACGCTTGTCCTTCGTCCTTTTTGCTTCTTCGTCTCTGTCGTTCACTGCTTGCCATTCGTCTGTTGCCGCCAAAACGCTTTTTGGACATGGCTAAAATATGCAAAACTAACATAAATCTCAATTTAGAGATTTATGAAAAAAAATAACACATACACACACACACACACACACATGCCCACAACCTAGAAACAAAAAACTGAAAGCCCGCAAAGTAATAAAAAAATTGTTGTAATTCCAATTCAACAAACGCCAAAGCAAAACACAGCACAAAATAACAGAAAAAAACAGTTCAAAAAAAATATAGTAAAACTAAAAAAAAGTTGGTCAACGGCAAATATCACCAAAATACCACAAACGGCGTAACAATATAACAAAAACCAAAACGTATGAGTCTAGAAAAAAATGGATACAAATTGAAAAACAAAGTTTAAAGTTCAAAAAGCAGTCCGCAAAAAATGCTTTAAAAATCACTGCAAACGCGTTGGCCACAAGTGACCAACATGAAAAGGATTGCAACGGAAACTAGGAATAACTGTATGCGAATTTAATATACTCTTCCTTCCATATTTCAAACTATCATAACTTTGTCAAAACTGAATCGATTTTCATGCGAAATATCATTTTGGCCATGATTTTCCTTTAGATTGTTTTGGCATTTCAATTTTTTTCTATTAGAAAAAATAATTTTCCTTTCCTTTACACATTTTACAGAATATTATTTTTTGGAAAGTTTTCAATCTTGAAATTTCACTGTATTAGTGATAAATTTGAATAACACGCTAGTTTCAAACTTGTTCTGAGGAAGTTTATTGTGCGTCAAAAAAAATATCAAAAATGCAAGAAATTTTGACTTGTAAGGATTCCTAATCTATAGTAAGCAATCTTTGTACATTTCCAACTATCATAACTTTGTGAAAACTGAATCGATTTCCATGCGAAGTATCGTTTTGGCTATGATTTCCCCTCTAGATTGTTTTGGCATTTGCATTTTATTTATATTAGAAAAATAATTTTATTAATTATTTCTGAAAACTGTCGAGTTCCCTTTACACATTTTCCAGAGTATAATTTTTTTTTTTTTTTGAAAATTTTCAATCTTGAAAACTTACTATATTAGAGATAAATAAAAACTTTAAAACAGGTTCTGCGAAAGTTTATTGACTTCTAAGGATTTCTAATCTATCATAACTATCACAACTTTGTGAAAACTGAATCGATTTACACAAGGAATGTTCTATTTGTTCTTGATCTTACCTCTAGATTGGTTTGATATTTAAATTATTTTCATATCAGAAATAAAAGTTTTTGAGTTTCTCTTATGAATATTGACCTTGGTTATACGAACCTAATATGCCATAAAGTTTGTCTCATAAGGCACCCAGCTCATACCAAAAGCTCATCCTTTATTTTCAACGTTGCAACTTGTGCGACTAATTTGATGTAGCCCCCAAAACGGAAACAATAAATGTAGTGAAATTGCTTGGCGTAGGGAATTCAAATTTGAGCGCCAAATTGAAAATTGTGTAGATTTCAGTGCTGGCGCCTGCTGCAAATCTTTTCTGGCTGCGGCATGAAAATGACAACCAAATTGTGCAGCCAACAAAGTAAGCAAATAAAATAAAAAAGTGTACAACGAATTAAAGTAAAAGCAAACACAAATACAATCACAAGCCCAGGCCCAGGCATACACTATTAAGATAAATGACTTAATGTAAGTTTCCCGGCGAGGCTGCCGGTGCACAACATGAGAAATGCGCGAAAAAAATACATAAAAAATACGCACTGAGGGACAAACTACGAGTATAGTGCCAAAATGGCGAGGCGCCATGTCTAAAGAGGGTGCCGGAGCTGTTGGGGGATCAGAGCGGAAAAGGGTTTCGCCCTGGCCCCATATTTTATATAGTGCCTCCCACCCCCACCCCCAGCCGCATCCCCCTTCCCTTAACCATTGCGTGCGTGTATAAAAATCTGTCGCTGCTTCAGCTTCAATTATTTTTTACACAATTTTCTTGTCTCTTTGGAAGCAGCGCTCATTTTTTTATTTGTGCCGACTTCTTTGCTTTTCCGAACGACGATCTTCCATCTCGTTTTTTGTGCTCTCTTTCTTTTTTTTTTACTCGTTGCCTTACATATTTTTGGTGCTGCTCATAAATTTTGGGGTCCGTTGTCTGTCGTGGGGCTCCGTAAAGAATCACTGCTGTTATTCTAATTTTATGGAAATTCCTACACTTTTTCTTGCCTTTTCTTTTCAGCGCACGGATTTGCGTTTGAGAAAAATCTGTTTGTCATACGCTTCGTTGCGCCTCATTTTGCAAAAAACCAAAAAACAGAGAGAAGAAAAAAAAAATACACCAAAAGGGGGTGTGGTGCATGGCCAAAATATTGCTGGGCCTGTCTTACAGCTGGCCAACTCCATTGAGTGGTTCGCAGCTGGCCAGTGGGTGGGCGGCCGAAAAGCCCAAAAAACTTTTCACAACGCATAAATTTGCTGCATTAGTTTTGCGCCACATAATTCTTGCAGTGAAACATATGCCAAGGAACAGGCACAAATTTGATTTTAAATTTGGCGCAAAGTGAATTTTGATTATACAAATTCGAAGGAAACATTCATCATAGAGAAACTCAACTCTTTCAGATACAATGGAAATGTAACACTTGAAAAAGTATTCTCTGAAAAGTTGAGATTAAATATGTGTTCTATAGACTTCTGCATTAGAAATGCTTCAAGGCACAAAACATTCTCAACGATCTCAGCTACCATAAGACTTAGGACAAGCAAATTTGGTATGTGGATTCTCATATACCATAGGATGCTGCATAGCTTGATAAGGGGTATTAGAGCACTCTTGTTGTTTAATTTAATGCTTGAACTAAAACAAACTCTTTGAGAGGCACACATAAGCCTGAAGAGCGCCATCTACAAATAGGTTAACTTTTTTTTATGGGGATCTGCATAGTTTATTGTCAGTTTTATGACCCACGTCGCCCCCGCTGCAGTTTTAAATGCTTGGCGATCAGCGCTAATGCCGCAGCCGAAGGCCCTTCATTAAGTGGGGCAACAGCACAACAGCAACAACAACAAAAACAACAACAACAACAACAACACTTTTCTCACCTTCCCGTTTCATTTGCTTTTGTGTGTTTTGTGTTCATTTTTTTTTCATTTGGGGTCAAGTCAGGGCCTATTAACTTTTTGTGGTCGACGACATCCGTCGAGCGTTGACAAAATTAGAAGCGCGTTGGCGTTGAAGAGTTTGGTTTGAGCGGGGTACAGTGGGGAGGTGGCAATTCTTGTGAGTGAGGGTCCGCGTTTCTTTTCACACTTCCCCGCTGCCATCAAATTAATTAATATCATAAAAATGTCAAACCTTAATTATCATAAATAGAGAAATGACAACAAATATTACACGACTCATTTGTTTGAATTTTCAGGAAAATAGAAAAATGGAAGTGCGAAAATCGTAGAGCAAGAAAAACCAGTCCAGCAAGTTGCTTATTTTCTTTTTCATTTTTGTTTCATCTATTTCATGGAATTTTATATATGTGTCTATGTCTATTTTCTAGGTAGATCATTAGTTACATACATTTAGGACAGAGCTGACACTAATTTGTTGGCATGACATTTAATTTATTAAATTATGATATTCTCATGCTTGAATAAATACCAATTAATTTGGCCCTTTTTAAAGATTTGATTGTGGTAGAAAAACGACAAATATTTAGTGTTTTAATAATGTGTGGAGAGCATAAATTAGTTGCATAGCTTGTTCTTACAAGATAGTATTTTTAAAAATAACTTAACAAAACAATATTTAAGAATTTAATTTGAAAATAAAATATTTTATGAAGAAAATTAATGTGAGAATTTTTGTGGATATTATTTTCTAGTTATTGAGTTTAATAAATGGCTGGACTTATTTTTAAATTATTTATTACTTTATCATATACATACAGAACTTAAAGGAGTGGGAATTTTGTTAAATACTTACATAGATACTCAGCAAAGATAAATCCTTCTTCAGTAAAGATATTGCTATTGTACAATGCAAGATGGTGAATCCATTCGTATATGAATATATTTAGTAAAGATATTGTTTCTTTAGAAAACAAGTAAAGATCATTTTGATGCTTCCAGATTGATCTGCTCGCAATGCCAATGTCAAATATAAGATGCAGGCCCTTCAATTCTGTTTGTCAACACTTTCAACCACCAGTTCTGACAATTTTCCAAGGCTCACAACTCGCAACTGAAAGTTGGTTTATTTTTGTATAAATCGATTGTATTCACCCCCAAAACAGAGCCACAATCGCGCATACTCAAGACACATGTCAAAAACAAGAAAAAATCTATTTCAAAAAAGAAAAAACTGAAGTAAAATAAAATAAAAGTGTCATAAGGCATTTGGGTGCACGACAGACCCCAAGTCCAACTTCAGATGGAACACGAGGCGAGCGTTGCCTGCTGACAAATAAAACTGTCAGTTTTAATAACTAAACACAGCAGCAGCAGCAACAACAGCAACAACAACAGCAACAACAAGTGCACTTCACTTGATGCACTTATGACGAAGTTGTTGTTGTTGTTGTTGCTGTTGTTGCTGTTGTGTCGTGTGTCGCAGCAGCATTCGTCAATGGGCAACGCAGACCGCCCGGCATAAAGTTGCAAGCAGTGGCATTGTCTGTCTGTCTCTGTCTACGTCGCTGTCGCTGTCGCAGTCGCAGTCTCTGCCCCTGCCACAGAACCTGCCACAAACAAAAGTCGACTTCTTGGCCCCCAACTGCTTCTCTGTCCCGCTGACAGATTACAGCTGCGATAAAGCGCCGGAGCGAAGACTCGTCTATATATATATATAGTATATTTTCCAACTTTTGTCTCTGGACAGACTTGTGTTTGGGGTTTTAGTTGAGTTTTTAATTAAAAGTAATGCAGGCCAAATGCATCGCTGATAACTTTTGTGGCTCTCTTTTAAGTTCTTAATTTAATCTAGAGGCCATGACAACACACACACACACACACACACACACACACACACACACACACACACACACACACACACATACCTACACAAGTTTTAGAGCTACTCTTCCGTTTTTCAATGAGCTCATAAATATATCAAATTTTATTTTTATTTTCGTACATCATTTGAATGGTATAGAAAACTCTTTCTGACTTGATTTGATTTGGGGTCGCTAGCCTATTGATAATCTCTGGCAATTAGGTTTTAAGAAATTTATGTTCATATGCAGCAACTGATAGCTGAGCTCTTTATGAGCCTCTTCTGTCTGCCTGTGCAGCAGTTCAAGTTGCAGCAAATTAATAGAATAGAAAACTAGAAAACCTACTAAAACTAGAACTGTAACTGAAACTTTAATGCAATTTTCACTCATTCTCTTTCGTTGCAGGTAAGTTGCTGGAAAAGTTCCATGTCTAAGGTAACAACAATAACAAAAAAAACCCAACACTCAAGTTGCAGTGTTCACAGTTTGTGGCACTGGCTGTGGCAGCCACAGTGGCTGCTGCTGTTGCCCGCAATTGTGTCAACGCTGGCGTGAAAATCCATTAGAACTAAACTATGTCAATCGATTGAAAGAAACGAATGCGGAATGTCTAAGGCGAGACTAAAACAGAGGGGAACCAAAACAAAAACAAAAACAAAAAGCAAAGCACAAATAAACAAATTTTTCAAACGCATAAAGAGTATAAAAATGCAAACAGACACACAGATACATACACTTATGTTCAGCTCTATATGTAGATACATTATCGGAGCTGCTTTGAGGTCGTGAGGCAGGCATCAATTATTTACCAGGCAGCAGCACTCGCCCAAATGCATTTCTAATGCCTGCCACACACTGAAACCAAAAGTGCAAATGAAATTTGCTCCTTCAACCAAAATGTAATTGAGTAAGCAAACCCAACTCTAGTAGCTCCGGTTACAGTTCCTGCCCTGCCCCCCCAGGTGGCCTGAAGTGACGCACGTGCGAATTTTGGTAAGTTCACTGATTTGTTGGATGCTTTAGAATGTTGCCGCTCTTTGTTTGGCCGGCCTTAAGTGGCTTTGGGTCGCCGTCTTGCAAAACCTCACAGAATGAAACAATAATAACATTAAATTAATTTCAATTGAATTTAATTGACACACATAGAGACAAACTCGAATGAAAACTAGACCCCAAGCACTGCTTAGAGTGACCCATTGAAATTAGAGCAGCTTGTTGAGAGTTTTCTTTTGAATTAGAGTCGAGCAAACAAAGCTTTGCTTTTAAATGTCAAAGTTAACAATTCGTTGTATTTATCTTAAAATCAGTAGAATTAAAAAGCAAAGAAGAAGCTGAGCTCTCTTAAGCTGTATATTTGGGTCCTTGGTCCTTGAAGTATGTGGTCATTAGCTTGGCCAAGTGCTACATACTTTAAGATTCCTACTTACATGTTCCACTTGGCTAGGCAATCAAGAATTTTCAAATCAAATGAATACAATTGAATAAAATAATAGACAAGCCAAATGTTACTTATGCTTTGAATGGGTCTGTCATCAGTTACAATAAATACATTATTGAAGTTACCTGAAATGTATTTCAATAAATATCTTTAATGCTAGACCAACTCTATTCTTCTGTTTATTGTATCTATGTTGGCACTAAACTAACGTATCTGTTAGATACATATACGAGTAGTTGCATTGTCTGCTTTGTCAATCAGACGGCAAACAATTGAGTTGCCTCATCAGCAATTTGATGAAGCCAACTACACGGCAAATGTGGCACTTATGATTGATGCTATGGTGACAACCACTGCCGACCCCCTCTCCCTCTCCCTCTCCCTCTCCAGCTGTGGCTCCTGTCAAGCAGCTGTTATTATCAAATAACCGCGCATATCAAATGACAGAACACACTTTGCGAACGATGCAAAATTGCTGAGCACATATGTACATATGCCAGAGCATACCCGTAGGTACTACGAGCCGTCTGAACCTTCAGGAGTTGCGATTCTGGCAGTGCTTCTATGCACAAATAGACTTAAATGATGTTTACGAAGCCGCAGAGATGCCGACTGCAAGAGTTGAGCATTGTGATTCAATTGAACGAATCAGTTCAGTTGATTTTTCTTATAAGAATCACAAATTGTTAACATAATTCGTAAATACGCTCGATTTACTCCCATTCTTGATTATTTTGTTTCTTTCAGTGTCATTTTAGTTTCTTTTGTATATTGTGTATTAAAAAAAACCAAAAAAAAAAAAAAAAAAAAAAAAAAAAACAAAAAAAAAAGAAGAAAAAAAGACAAAAAAAAAAAAAAAAAAAACCCCCCCAAAGAAAAAATGTATAACAAATTATTGGAATATTCAAAACAGAACGACATATCATCGTCTGAATCGAAAGTTAATCGCGCCGAAACGAACAAAACAAACGAACCAAATGAACCAGCATTAGGAACACATTTCGTTCGCTCGTTTTGTTCGTTTGATTTCGATTGTCTCTCGTTCAATTTATTTATTCAATGCAACTCTGCTGAGTGCAACTCTGCCGATTGCAACGGTAAACCAGTTCTGTTCACTTCAGTTCAGTTCAGTTGAGTTTCTATTTCAGTTGCCATTTCAGCTCCCTCAGTTTGTTTGGCTTGTGCTCCTGCGACTTCTGTTTGCACATTTGTTTGTATTTGCCAGATATTTGTGTATCTTTTTCAGCATGCCATTGTGTGTGTGTGTGTGTGTGTGTTTAGCAGAAAAAAGTGCAATTTGATATTATTGCCAACTAGCACACACTCTTAGCGCCACATTATGCAGTTTGTCTGTAACTAGTCGGGATTCTAAACGACTACAACCTGAGTATATGCAAAGACACATTTGTATCTGTGTATCTACATGCTGCGGCTCCTGTGTATCTGTATCTGAATCTGTACGTTCGTATGTCTGCGGCTGCTGTGTGTAGAAAATATTGCCATTTTGTCACATTTACTTAACTGAACCAGAGTCAAGGCAGCTGTGATATCTGTGGCATGTGGCTGCTGTGGTTTTCACTGCTTGTATTGTTCAAATTGTGGCTGTGGGTAAACTCCTTGTGCCTTGATCCTGCCGCTCGTTTGCGCTTTTCATTTTGCGCGCTAAATATGATAAAATATTTCGTAATGAGGCTGCGGTTTCATGATGCTGACATTGTTTGTTAGTTAGCTAAAAATGAGCATGACAGGACAGGCCCAACATCCGTGAACAGGTAGACAGACTGGCAGGCAGTCAGCCAGGCAGTCAGCCAGTCAGGTGGGCTAATTGACAGCGCTCCGTTACCAACGCGGATATGTTACCAACTGCCAAGTCGCAGCTGTTCACTGGCTTGACAATTTCTTAGAAAATTATTAAGAAACATGCCCAGAAATTGTATTACATGAAACATGAAAGAAATATTGTATACACTTGCTGATTTATTATTGAACAAATTGTTCGCTGTGCTGATATACTTAAAATAAAACACTGCAATTAAAATAAGCAGCTGTGCGAGGCAATCTTTAACACAGCTTTAAGACGCTTAGAAGGACGAGATGAAATTTATGACAAAAACGATGGAAATTCCGGAAATCTCTTATTAAATTTCAGCTACTTTAACATTATGAAACAGCCACTTTCCAAGCAGCATTTCTTATTGGTTTTCTTCAGTTTTCAAATCTTGCTGTATACTCTAAAGATTAAGACGCTTTTATGTATTGATTTAAATGTTTGAATCTTACCTGTCAACTAGACCTACCGCAATAGAGAGGGCTTTAAATAACTTTCATTCATTGGCCTTGACAAGGTCACAAATTCATGGACACACACACACACACTTACACTCACACACATACGTTTTTGTTTCCATTTTGATGGCCAATATTCGGTTGAAGCGATTAAATTGTTTTTTGTATAAATTTCAAATTAACAAGCACTCGGCTATGAAAGTTTACTGATTTATTTTGGATTTATATTACTTGGCTACAGCACACGAATGGGTTGACAACAACAACAACAACAACAGTAACAACATTGAGGACATATGCAACCCTTTTCTGTTGGCCTTTACCCCTATCTTGGTATCCACAGAGAAAAAATGGCGCGCCAAGCTTTTTATGAGCTCTGCCTTGATTTTTTTTTTTCATTTTTTTTTGGCCACCGAAACGACCTTTTTTCTGTATCGGATCAAAGGATTACGAAAGTTTGGTGATGCGTAAAATGAGTTTGATGTTTATATAAACATGTTGATGATGTTTTAATGTAAATAAAAGTGAAGACGAACCAACGAATAGAGCCTACAATCCCACCAGCACTAAAGCCTTGTAATGATGTGTAATCGTCTGCGGCTAAATTTGGCAAACAGTGTTGCGTACGCAGAAAACTAAAACACAGCTTATAAAGGATTAAAATTGGCTACAAATATTAAGAAGGCTCAGCTTAGAGATACGCTGCGGCATGCTAAAATATGTATTAGTAATCATACTTCTATCCTTGAGTTTTTGCTGGTCTTCTGCGCAGGTTGAGAAATAAGATTTTAAATAAAGTTTTATCTGCGTTTGGTATACGAAAATCTACTTACCAAAGATGATGCTAGAGCTTGCTCGTTGTATTAGAAAAATAGTAATATATATAAATTCAAATCAGTTGATAGATTGGCACACACACACACACACACAAACTTCCTTCGATGCCAGTTCGATCGTATCGAAAGTGAAATATCCTCGATTGCAGCTCAAATCAAAGTCTTGACTGATATCTATCTATCTAGCCAACGATTTTTCTTTAGTTCCTATGCTGTTGCCTTATATGGTTGACTGAACTGGAGGATTGAGACGTTAAAGTCGCTTAACTGACATGAGCAGGATTCCGTAGTGGGGTCCTGTGGCTGCTGTGCTGCAATTGTTGTTGGCAACGTTGTAGATGCCAGCCAGCACAGAAGCTGACACAAACAAACACTTTATTAAGTGTGTGCTGTCGTCCTGCTTCCTTTTCACGCACGCCTGGGCTTGGTCCTGGGCCTGAGTCTGGCTTCGTCTCTGGCTCTGGCTCTGGCCCTGGGTTACACTCAAAATTGATGCGTGACCGCAGCACGTACGAGTTTTTGGCTATAAATTCTCAACACTCTGCCAAAAAAGTGTTTTAAAAATGTTTATAATTTTGAGTGGCATGCAGCGCAGTTGGATTGCGAACTTATGTCTGCGCCACGTCTGCACCTTTGCGCCTCTGGGCCAGCTCCTTTTGGCCTCGGCACGCACCGCTCTCCCCGCCAAAAATAGGGTTCAATGTCCCCAAGGCGTCATCGTCTCAATGACGTCCTGGAGCACTTCTCATGCTTGTGCCAGGACGTGCGTAGTTTTCTGTATGACTTAGCACACACACACTCTTACACACACACACACGCACACACATCTTGGCTGGTGTCTCATAATGCGCTTATTACGATGGCACATAAAATAACAATTTATCTGAGCATTACAAATTTGCCCCCAACGCGGCCTTTTTTATGTCAGTGTCAGTTCATGGCAGGACCCGCATCCTGCCAGCTCAGTCAGCTGTTCCCATTGCCTAATGCTGTCATTATGCTAATAGTTTTACTGCCGCTGCACTTGCTGCCCCGCAACGGTTCCTCATTGCCCCCACCCTCACTCCGCTGCGCAGCCCATAAATGTTTAATGAATTTATTAGCACGTGCCGGCAATGCCCGGGCTCAGTGTGTCCTTTGTGCCTGTCCAAGGGTCCGTCAGCTATTGATATTTGTATTGATTATGTGACCGCTGCGTGCCTACCTGAGCAGGAGCAGCTGCAGGACCGCTGTCCCTAAATACTCGTAGTCCTGTTACTGTTTTTATTTGCCTGCCACACAGCTGCTAACTAAATATTATACTCGTACTAATAAATGTTGTTATTTTTATGCCATGCTAGCCAATTAGTGCGGCCATTGTAAGGATACAATTGTCATAAATGGCCACGTTTATATTTCTATAGGTTATTCCACTTTTACCACTAAATTAATAAACCAAAAATAATAAAACAATTTGGAACAGGTTCAAGTGCCTGATAAGGTCTACATTACAGCGAACAAAACAGAGAATTCAAGTCTTGACTAACTGATATCTTTGAAGTATGTGATGAAGTATATCTAAAATATTTTGTTTCATTTTTATTGAAATTGTTATTAAATTTCGATATTTTTAATATGAAATAAATGAAAATGTGTACATATTAAATTGAATAAGTTTAAGAATTTAATTCTTAGACAACAAGATCTTCTGATTCAATAAATTTTTATTTTAGAAATATTTGAATATATTAGAAGTAAAAAATATAATAACTCTGCTTCAAAATGTAATCACAAGTCATATAAGTAAGCTATAATTATGCTTTTATGCTTACATATTTAATCAGAGTCACATTTCAATAATATTCTTAACTGCAAAGTCGTTAGTAGTATTAGCCCTATGGCGTTTATTTGACTTACGGCTCAAAATTAATTTAGCCATTTCTTGCCTAGGCAACTTCGCCCCTCCACTTCTAGAGTGGAGGCACAGGAAAAACTCGCCCCATTCAAGGACCATCCCTAAATACTGCTGCCACAGAAACATCTGTTCTAAGCGCATTAAAGGCTCACTCAGCAGGCGGCCGTTGTCGCAGGGGTCAGGGGGTCGGCGGTTGGTGGAGGGTTGAACCCACGTGAACCCGATGAGGCGGGCGCTGAAGATGACACAATTTAGAGCGGACTATTGGTCAACAATCAGATGCGACTACACCCCCGCTGAACAGGCCAATCTTATGGATATTTATTAAGCCCTCAGCACGGCCCACATTCACCAGGGGGGCGCCCCGCTTTAATTGCTGACCTTCTGTCGGCTTGACCTTTGGTCAGAAGTTCCGCTTGAGTGCGTAAGGGCTTTGTGTCTGAATGAGAGTAACGTCTGGTCAGTTGGCCAACCCCTTTTGTTGGCCGTATCTGGCTTGTATCTCGCAATTCAATTATAAAATTCTCATGGTCAATACGCTTTAATTGCAGTTTTTATTTTGGGCGCGTGCGGATTACATTGTCGCTGTGCCATGTCAATTGGCAGCACCCAGCAAAAACATTCTAACTGGAACTGGAAATGGCTGGTACTGTGCACTGGGTGTCGAACTTGGGACTCTTGTTGTTCTTGTTTGGCTGTCAGGCGCACAGGGGCCGCATTAGTGCGGGCCAGCACAAAACTCATTTAAGGGCCAAAGTGGTGTCCCCATGGAGCATTTTGGGAGCACGCTGTCAGGCACGCCCCTTATATCCTGGCATATTCTGGCATATCCTGGCGCTGGCACGCACTTTTTTCTGCAACGGACATTTCCATTTACCGCAATTTCCTCCCCACAAGCCAACGACCCAAATGTGAAGTCGCAACCCCTTGGGCTGGTCTATTAAATCGAAAAACGATTACAAACTATAATGCAGTGTGTTTGTTTTGTTTGTACCATGCCCGCACTAGCCCTGGAAACCGCCTCACTCTGCCCCGCCCCCTCTCTTGACTACTACGCTCATTGCAATTATTGACTTTGTCTGGTCATCGCATCTGGCTAGTGAGCTCGTATTTTCCTATTTTAGCGCAAATGTCAATTCTCTATTCTGTTTTCATAGCGCGGGGTTGGGGTCCTTCGTCCTTCCTGCCCTGTGGTGGTCGCCAGCGTATTCGATTTTCATGGGCATTAAGCTTTGTTAGTTTCGTTGTAGTCAGTAGTAGGCCTGGGGTTGGGTTGTCTGTCTGTCTGTCTCTCTGTCATGGCTTTTGTGGTCATGTCATTGTTTCATTTTCACACGCAACTACCAACAGCGGCGACCCTTGTGGGTTAAAGACCCCCCCGCAACCCCGCACTCGGCGAACCCCCCCAAAGCACAGCTGTTAAATTGCGTCAATTTTTATGTGCAATTTCTGTTTTATTTGTATTTGATTGTGATTTTATCAATACGCTATGGCGCTATGCTGCTGTTCGATTCGTCCTTAATTGAAATGTTCAGTGAGCGTAATATTGGCAGTAAGTCGCATCGCATGTTTGGCCACATAATTCCCCTGTGACCACATACTGTTCTTAACCCTTATGCCCGCCCCCAGTCAATTAATAATAAATTATGGAATTCATTGGAATTGGAAATGGAAATAGTATACAACATTTGCTGTGCGATTTCAAATGTTGTGTGTGTAAGTATGTGTCCATGATTAGATTCTTTGCTATTAATTTGCTCAACTAATTGAACATCAAAACCAAGAATGTCTGTTGAATATATGTATGTATGTATATGTGTGTGTGTGTGTGTGTGTTGGTTAATTAAACTGATACACAATATGTGGTAATCAAACGAATAGAAAATTGACTTTAAATTACTATTATTTATGCCCTTTCATCATTGATTCAATACTGTTACGAGTGCCGTAATTATGTGTGTGTAGTGTCCTTAAAAAGGAATTCAATATGTGGTATCGATAGATAATGACAGAGAACTTGTGGGTTTATTGAGAATTACATAGGTATGTATTGGTTAATTAAGGTTGTTATCAAAATAAACTGAAATTACAGCTGCGATGAAAGGTTTCTAAGAACGTTAGAAATGTTGTCACACATTTAAAAGGGATTTTAAGAATTTATAAGAATTACAAGGAAATTTGCTTGTTCTGATTATAAAGCAAAGCCGCGCTGCCAGCGGTCCGTTTACGAATGCAACACAAAGAAGAATAACAAAATTGAAATGCTCACGGGAGAATAAGCCGAAAGGCTCAGACAAAATAAATGCCTCATTATACCCCAGCAAAGGATATTATAATGCAGTGAAGGAGACGTTTCCGACCCAACAAGGTATACATATTCTGAATCAGTCGATATAGCGATGTCTGTCTGTCCGTCTGTTTCTCAGTTTTCAAGCTATCGTAGTGAAACTTGGCACAGACCCTTCTTTTTGCTGCAGGCAGTAAATGTGTCGGAAACGGCATGATCGGACCCCTATAACATATAGCTGCCATAGGAAAGATCCATCGAAGACTATGTTTTTGTATGAGAAACTTTTTTGTTTATAAAGATATCCTCACCAAACTCACACTAAGCAAGTCTCTGGAGTGTTTATACAATCTGACTAAATTTGGTCAAAGTCGGACCACTATATCATATAGCTGCCATAGAAACGATCGGGTGAAAATGAGTTTTTGTATGAAAAACTTTTTGTATTACATCCAAACTAAGTGAGAGTTTTATCATACTTCATATAGTTTCCTATAATTTTATTTAAATCGGACCACATGCTAGCTCCCATAGGAAAAATCAGACGAAAATTGAGTTTTGTATAAAAAGCTTTGCTGCTAGGGTATATAGCTTCGGCACGCCGAAGATAGCTGATCTTTCTTGTTTTTAACTAAGCAGAATACAGCTTATTAAGATAAAAATCAATTGGACGCTGTTCCGCAACATTTCAGCCAACGCTGAGACTCTAATTCCAGAAATTGGCTGGCAGACAGCAAGAAGTACGCACAGCAAGAAGGGAAGAGAAGAAAGGGGAAAGGGGAGAGAAGTGTCAACTAGTTGACCTCAACGCAAGTAGCCAGAACACAAAGCTGTACAAGAAAATACCCAAAAAAATACACACAATTTCTGTCCAGTAAGAGACATCAAAATGATGTTGCCCCAAAAAAGCAACCAAATTGAGATGAGGATGCGGCACGAAGCGAAGCGAAACAGTGCAAATGAAGTTGCCAAAGCTGCGCTCAGGCTCAGCCGCATGACACAAGCTCAGTTCTAGTTGTTCATCGAGTTGTTGTTGTTGGTTGTTGGTTGTTGGTTGTTGTTGTTGTGGGCAATTACAGTGCAGGCGCTGGGTCGCTGGGTCGAATTGAAACTGTGCAGTGCAATGTGCAGTCACGAGATAAACAAGTTGGCAGCACTGCAAGTGGCACCATGGCACAACTCTGACTCCCCGCCTCCTTAGCGCTCTTCAGCTACATCTCCATCTCCATCTCCATCTCCGGCTTGCTGGGATTCCCGCTCCCCGTACGCCTGTCATTTCTAGCTTTACGCTCATTTTCGCTTTTCGCCATGGCGGTCGATTTTTTGCTCCAATTGCATTGTTACGGCTCACGGCAAATGCCCAGGGAATGACATTCAGCAATGCTTGCGTGTGTGTGTGGTGTGTGTGTGTGTGTGGTAAGTATCTGTGTGTATTTGTGACTTGCGGTTCGACAAGCGTAAGACATTTTCAATTACAGTTGCCAGCATGGCCGCTACGTGGCCCCAACTCACAGCGCCCATCTTCCATCTCCCATCTCGCATTTCCCATCTCCCATCTACCAAGCTGTCTGCCACGTCCAGTGGCAGAGTCCGTTCCAGCAGCTACAGCTTCGCCGCTCGTTAGTGCCTCCTGCCTCCAAATATCCAGTTGCATGGCGTTGCACGCATGTTGCATTGTGCTCTGCGGCTGCTTGTCAGCCACGAAATGCGTCAATTAGACAAAATTGCAATGTTTGCCTCCCCCCTTGCGCCCTTTTTGGCCCCTTTTTTGCCAGTTGAAGTTGTTCTTGTTGCTGTTGTTCTTGTTGTTGCTGTTGTTGCTGTTGGGCTGGGCAAATATGCACATAAATTCTTGTTGTTTCGTTGTTTATGTTGAAGTTTTTCGTTTCACACTCTCGTTACATTTTGTTTGCGGCACAAAACTTTTATGAGTGTTAATTTGTGTTGTCAACAAAGTTAACATGTCTGCAGTTCTTCGAGTTCCTGGCCTGGCCTGGCCATGGCACAAACTGAGCCAAGGTTTGACTAACTTAGATGAGCACTCAGATTTTTGTTCAGCTTTGTCTTTGTTTATCAACTAGACTTATTGACAGAGTGTCAATTTGTTTATTAATAGGCTTATATCTTTATTAATATAAATTAAAGTATGATATTTTTTCATCTGTTTATGAATAGGCCTTTATCTTTAATAAGACATGCAAAAGCTGATTTTTTAATTAGACTAGACTAGAACAAACAATGCTAGACTGCACTCAGGAAACTAAATGCCATAAAATGTAGAAAGATGCCTTACTTTTGTAGCCGCTAACCGTTTTTATACTATGTTCCCGAAGGGAAATATAGTATATTGGGCTTGCGAAATGTCCGTCTGTCCGTATGATTTTTTTGCCTTTATCTTTGAGCTAGAGCAACCAAATTTGGTACACATGTTGGTGTATATCGTCAATTTATAAAGTGTCAAGATGAGCCCCCCACCCCCACCCCCTCCGTCAAAATTTGGGGAAAACATGTATCTTCCACATTTTTAAAGCTAGAGTCACCAAATTTGGCATTCACACTAAAGTTCAGATTCCTGACAGATCTGCATCAAAATTTTTTGGGCCCAAAAATGGAGCAAAACCTATATCTCCCACACCAGTAGAGCTAGAGTCACCAAATTCTGGCATAGAGACTAATGTTGACCCCCTGGATAAAACTGCATCAAAAATTTTTGAGACACCTCACGCCCCCAAAGGAGCAAAATCGCGTTTCTTTCTAAACTCACAAATAACCATATTATATAGGACTGGGAACATAGTATTCTGCAGTCGGGTGCGTCCGCCGTCAGACGCCGCCGCCGACTGCAACGTTCTTACTTGTTTTTTTCTGAATTTATGAAATATATTTCCCAAATTTGGAAAGTATTTTTATTAAATAGAAATTAATTCTGGCATTTAGGGTGGCTTTTATTTTGTATTTATTTACATGGTATGTTCACCCTTCTTAGCAGAACATTGAACTCTGAAAAGAACTTTTAGATTGTGTGCAGTAATGCACCTCTCCACTTAAGACTCAATAACTGTCTCGCCTTTGTGGGCTCACCTCGTGGGCTGTTAAGTATCGACACCCGAGCGAACTTCAAGTGCAATTAGGCCAACAACTTTATGAGTCACTAATCTATGAATACGAGTACGTCTTGAAGCATTCCCAAACACTCCCATGACCGCGAACCCAACCACAGCGGGACTGGAGCTGGGGGACGGGGAGGACCACACAGAGGAGCAGGCGAGGCCGCCAAGAGACGCCTGTCAATCAATGTTTGAATGTTTGGGGCAGCGGCATTTGGGCACTTGGGGCATGCCAAGCAAATTGCAGCCGAAAACACTTTAGTCATAAATCAATTAAAATTGATTTGCTGCCCTGTCTGCCCCACCTCTCCCCTCTGCTGGCAGCTGTAGACGGAGACTGACAAAACGCAGTGCGAATTACGAGTGTATTTTAAGATACATTTTTGTATTTTGTGTGTGTGTGGTTCTCTCGGCATTTTTGTTGTGCGTACAATTTCAGTAATGAATCGTTGCCCTGGAAATTATCTAGCATCAGATACAGCTTGAGCTGTCTGCTTTATGCAACGTGGGGCCACAGTTTTTGCCACTTAGAGTCGTTTGAGCGATTTATATGAAAGACCTCAGCCTGGCTCACCCCCCGCTATTCTCATTCAGTGCATTTGTATCTGCAGTTTGTATCTTTCAGCTGCTGCCGTTCTTATCTGCCGGAGATGAAGCACGGCGGACGGAGAGTCTGCCAAACGAAGCATGGACAGTCAGGGTCGCAGTCGCAGTTGCAGTTGCATTGCCATTTACTTTATGGCACAGCTTAGCTTCCCTTCCCTTTCGTTCCCTTTCGTCCCTGCCAATGCTGTTTACAACTGTCTTAACGTATTTTAAATATTGACAGCTATTTGCCAATTGCTTCAACTTCAACTGCAACTGGCACTACCTCAAAAGGCTCTGACGCTGTCCAAGTGTCCATAATCTTGTTGCTGGCTGTTCTTGGCACTTGTTTGCAACGTTTGTAGCTAGCACACTTTTGGCCCATAAATGAAATTGGCTTTTATTTCTTTTTATGGCAAAACTTGAATTCTTGCTCTTCTTCATATCCAGGCAACAGCTGGACACTCAAGTCCTGCCATTATCATGTGGACTTTTTGTTTGCACATGTATGCATAAATCTAGATGCACATTGCCCGATATCACACACATTTCTCTTCTCACTCTCTCTCTCTCTATCTATTTCACTCACTCTTATCTGCTCTCTCGCTCTGTATGCAATTTTCATAAATATTTCATTTAGCGTAACTTATACACTTACCAAGAACTTTCCGCTCTTCTGTCTGGCATTTTTGCTTAGCTTATCTTTGGTTTTGCATCTTTCACTTTGTTGCATCTTCAGAGTGCTGCTCGAGACAGCCCCCCTCCCCCCTTCCTACTGCTCCATGTGCCTGTGCTATTGTGCAGCTTGTTGCTTTGCTACTTGTCATAAATTGGCAAAAAGAAAATACGCACACACACACACAAGAAAACACAAAAGAAAAGCAACTTCAGCTATATTTTTTTTTATGGAATTTTCTTGCAGTTTGACATTTTATGCACGCTGATAAATGAGAGCTGCAAAATATAATACGACAAACATGGAAATATTTCTTCTGCTGCCTTAAATCTGTGAATATTTCTGTGAATTATAGTGATTGCTAAGCATGGCCTGGAAAATGACAAAATATTAGCTAGACGCTTCACAATTTACACACGAGCTGAGCGGGAAGGAAGCGAAGGGTGAGGGTTAGATGTGAAAGCATGTGAGAATTTTTTTAAACACGATGCATATTTGTACTTTACTGACTAAAATGATATATATTCCTTTATACCTCTTAACAAGATTTATCCATCAGAATCACTAATCAATGCATTCAGCAGGTAAAATCATGTATCATATATAAGTTATCAGTGATTACAATTCTATTCCCTTTGACTTGTATCGAATAATGTCGAACTATGATATAAAGTCACAAGTCTTGTTGTTGTCAATAAGATTTGTCCATCGGAATCACTAAGCAAAGCATTCACCAGGTAAAGTTATGTATCATTTATCAGTTATCATTCTACATATTTCCTGTGACTTGTATCGAATAACGTCGAACTATGATATAAAGTCACTAGTCTTGTTGTTGTTAATAAGATTTATCCATCAAAATCACTAATCAAAGCGTTCAGCAGGTAAAATCATATATCAAATTTCAGTTATAACAGTTACCAGTGATCACAGCTCTATTCCTTGTGACTTGTATCGAATAAGGTCGAACTATGATATAAAATCACAAGTCTTGTTATTGTTAATAAGACTTATACATCAAAATCACTAAGCAAAGCATTCAGCAGGTAAAATCATATATCGAATTTCAGTTATCAGTGATTACAATTCTATTCCCTCTGACTTGTATCGATTAACGTCGAACTATGTAATAAAGTCACAAGTCTTGTTGTTGCAGCTTCAATTCAGCAGTTGACACATAAAGCGACTGTATTTACCTGCTTTAAGCCAAATTGCATCTAAGCCAGTTGACAATGGCTATAATGCTATGGGCGATTAACGGCTGTCACGCCTCTTCTCCTGTCTCAGTCAATTACAAAGCAATTGGCTCGCACAATTTAGCTGTTGGCAACGAAGAGGTTAGCCAAGTACCTGCTAATTGAAAGATATTTATAATGACTGAAAGGGGCATTAGTTAGTCCTTAAGCAGCCGCAGAATCGCAGGATAAGACGTTGACATAATGACCCTAGAGTGCCTTCAATGTGAGTAACAGCTGGACAGCCGGATGGCCAAGTTAATGGTATTGGTTCTATGGCCAACTGCAGTGAGTTATAAGCAAAGGACATGGCCAGGATAATGGCGCGCTTAGCATACATTAAAATACTAATTTCCATGAAAGTAGCAAAATGCGGAAAACGCACGGCTTCAGCTCCACCATAACCACTCTCCTCCCCCCTACTCCACTGGCGCTGTCGATGGTGCCGCCGTCTGGCAGGCGGTGCCTTTTAATAGAGCCACACTAATTACATGCCGTTAGAGTGAACGCCCGAGAAGTCAGTTTTCGTTTTGGTGTGGGCAGACAGTTGCGTGCCTGCCACGTGGGTGTGTGTGCGAATGTGTGTGTGTTGTGTGTGTAACGACATGGCATTCAAGGGGGGATTGCCGCCGCTATTCCTGACGGGCTGTTGGCTCATTGCCCGGTCGCCGTTTGTGCAGCAGCCAAGTCAAATTTGTAATTAAAGCAACGGAATTTATGAAACGTAACATTTTGCACACACAAAAACATACACAAAATCACAATTAGTTTATGCGCAGCAATTTCGCGATTTTGGTTTAATCGCGAATTTCAGATAACGTCTTAGAAAAACTCCATTAAAACTAGAAATTGTTTTAGCTGATACGATCAAGGATGCGAACTATATCGGCTTAGTTTGTTAATGAATGTTTGCAATTCAATGTTCCATAATGACAGCTAAGTCCGCTTCAAGTGTGCGCTAAGATACAATCTATTTTCTTTAATTACAATCGATGATCTGAAGAAAGTGAAGATAAATAGTAGAAGGCCTAGTAGCTTAGTACTCTTGAATAAGACATTAGGCTTAGTACCTTTTGCTAAGTTATAATTTTGTAAATAGATAAATAAACTTAAGCAACAATACAGCTTAATATAAATAATGATACCTTAACAATCATTTAAATTAAATCACATTCAATTATAAGTTTTCTATCTTTTCTCCGATGCCCCGATGCTATTGCTTAGTTAATTCCTCATGACCTTATAATTTTATCTTTGAGGCAACATTCTAATACTCATATATTTTCTTAAATAATACAACAAACCTTATCCAAAGCTCAGCTACAATTTAAAGCATTCGAAAATCTAATTTAAAATAGATATATCTAGTAATTTCAGATTTAACTAGATTGAAGAAACTATTGGCAACTTCTCAACTCATTTTCAGCCATTCGAATTATTATCTCTAAGTATTTTCAGTATATCCGGAATTGCATGCCGCATAAACTTAATTAAAGTCCAAGCTCTCCTTTGTATGTTTTCTGTTTCTGTTTGTGTTTGTGTGCTTGTTGCACTCATTTGGTTGCAACTGCATTTTATGTAGCCTGCTTTTGTGAAAGTTAATTTGCGCGCTGTTTTTTGTGCGGCTTAAATGTTCAAAAGGGAAACAGTTGCTGCAGCTTTTGGAATGACTGTCAGTGTATTTGTGTGTGTGTGCACAGTGCACTCCTACAATGATGCGCTGCGCAGTTATCCTTGTTCACATGCTGCGAACTCCTTGGAAGCTCTTCAAATTTTATGACCACATAAGCGGCCGCATTACCATCACCAGTCTCAGTCTCAGTCCCATTCTCAGCATCAGCTTCAGCTTTAGCTCCGGTTGTAGCCGATTCAGCGGAAAAATTATGCCACTTCACCCAGCTTGAGTTGCCGCCCCCCTCCAACCCTGCCTGCTCTGGCCGTAGTGGTCAGCGGTCAGTGGGGCGGCAATATATAAAATTTATTAGCAGAAATTATGATTATTTCGTTGCTCTTTGCTGCGTGTATTTTTAATATCCATTTCACGTTTTATCCTGCCTCTCCTTGTCCGGGACTGGAACTCGTATGCCTGTAACTGTACCCCGCCTGTACCACCCTGCGCCAATCCTGGCCCCCTGCGGATGCTCCTTGTGCATTTTAATGGCCACTGCGTCTGTCTTTTGCCAGCTGCATCAATTCCATAGCTCTTGTTGTTGCTTCTTCGCCTTTAGCTCCCTTTTTTGCTCTTATTCATTTGTTATTATTTTTTTATTTTTTTTATTTTGTGAGTTGTGCTCGTTAAGCTCGCTTTAATTTTTACTTGAGACCATAATTCTTGCTGCTGCTGCTGCAAAGCAAAGCGTTTTTTATATGCCACATAATTTGCGTGAGTTTAATTGTGGCAAAATGGCTGCCAACGCTGAAGTTCATTTTGGCCATGCTGTTCGGGCCATTAGGCGCAGCAAATTGTTTAAGGCTCAGTTTCATGTATATGCATATATACATATATGTGTGCATGTGTGTGTGTGTGTGTGTGTATATATAAGATCGATTACAGCAGAGAATCATTATAAATTTCTCTGTTGGCCTTTGTGTAAATTGTATAGCTGGAGAGATTAATTGAATTCAGATAAATAATTTGTGAATAAATCAAAACTGAAATAAAAATTTAATAAATTAATATATGTATGATATTTACTGCAATATTATCATACGGAATTGTAAAACACATTTTTAAATGCATTATTAATTATGCGCGCTAGTTTCCATTTGAAAGTTGGCTTAATAGAAATCATTCCCCATAAAAATATAAAAAAAACAAATGTGAATTCAACTTACAAAATGCAACAAATTATAAGCTCTCAATATAAAATGTACCATTCATAAATATCAAATAAGATATGAAAAGCAAAATGCTACTGAATTAACATGTAGCAAATATTCAAAATTAAATATTATTTAACTCTTTCATTTCAGACTAGTTATTATAATCAAATATAAGCTGGGCTGCCTTTATAATTACTTACTCGTAAATAGACCACATTGCCATAACCATATTTAATTTTTCCTATATGAATCCTATTTGTATGCCAGAATGCCCGCAGCTCTGCGCCCTTCATTCCCCAAGAACCCAATAAAAAAAGACAAATGATCCATTAAACGCAAAACTTGTGCACTTTCATTGCGAGGAAGGCAAAAGGCTGGCGATGGGCAAAGGGCGACGGGCAAAGGGCGACGAATGCAAACGGCAAAAGAAAATATTGCCCTGAAGCAGAGACAACAAAGTCTTGATTTTTATAGAAGTTGGAAATACCTGGTCCTGCAGCTGCTGCGGGGCTGAAAGCAGAAAGCAGCAGAAAGGATAACGCTCATAAAACGCTAAGATATGCGCAAGGCTTCACGCAGCGTCTATTTTTCACTTGGTCGGTCGGTCGGTCGGTCTGTTGGGGTTCGTCTTAGGATTTGTTGTGCTTATGAAAGCATTAAACTTTCCTCATTTAAGGCAGCGCACTTGAGTTGCCTTTTTTACTGCAATTTCGTCCTTCAACTGTTATCCCCGACACGCCCCCATCATTTTCCTTGTCGTCTGATTATGGCGCACAGCTCGGAGCGCCGCTATTGTACCCTGTTCTATAGGGTTTTGTAGGGTATAATGTTTTGATTCGAATTTTTGAGATTATGCATTTGATATAAACTATCTTACTATCTGTATCAAATAGATCCTGAGTTATTTTATCTTATTTAAATTTATTTATTTGACCGACAAACAGTGCTGTCGCGTAATATATGAAACATTATATTGACATAATTTAGTTGAAAAGCCTAAAAAAATTCCAATGAAATACTATAAACGATCAAGAAATAATATGACTTGAAATTATGGCAGTCATGGCTTGAATTCAGGCTCTTTTTCCTTACTTTACTTGCGTTCTCTTTAAATTTTAAAACTCTCCTTAATTTCACAGTTCTTAACTCTGTCTTTGCTTACTTCGATCTTTTGCTCACAAAATCCCAGCATCGAATAGCGACAGTTCTCTCTTCTTCTCTTGATTTGCCATTCACCCCGAAACAATAACTAGGGTTGCCACCCAGTCGTCATGTTCATGGCCTGTGACGTCTCTATTTCTACTATAAAACGTTTGTAAATTCTGATTTTTATTAGAAAATATATCTATTCTAAATTAATAATAAATTTGATTAAATTATCTACATAATTGTATTAAATTTGATGCGATTTTGTTTCATATTTGTATATTAATTAAGCACTAAACAGGACATAAAGTTACCCTTTAAGCTACCTTATTTCAGCGCTAGCAACTTCCAGCCTTTTGGTATTTCTAGGATATACGTAAAAATATATTCCAAACTTAAATAAAATTACAGTATTTTCTTTTAATATAGCTGTTATTGAGATATATATTGATAGGCTTAACATATCTGTAAGCTCTGAGCAGAGAAGGGAATCTTTAAGTCGAGCGACTTTTTCCTGGCCTGACTATTGTCTTTGGCTTTGTCGCCAGAGTCGTTCGCTTAACCCGATACGTGAGTGTTAAGAGTGCCAGTATTTATGAGTGTGTGTGTGTGTGTGTTTGTGTGTGTTTGTTTGAGAAATATTATGCAATTTCTGCACACTCCCCAGCATTTTCATGGCGCCCCGCAGCGTTTGGGGACTGTGACTTTTCTGGCCTTTTTCTTGACGTGGCCAAAAAGAGCGAAAAAGCTGATGAGCTGACGCTGACTGCCATACAGGGTTTGCAATTGTAATAAATGAATTTTGGAATAAGGCGCGTTGTTTCTTGTCAGCATGTGGGTGTGGCAGCTCACAGTTTACAGTCGCTTCTTGTTGTTGTTGTTGCTGTTGTTGTATGAGTATTTTGCAGCAGTATAATGCTTTTTGGTTTTTGCCATTGTTTTTTGTTGCCAGCGACATCCTTGAGGGATTTCATTTGTGCCCTGTCTGCTGTTCGGCTGTTTGCTTTGCCTGTGCTACCCTTTGTTTGGCTTGCATTCTGTAATGTAAGAGCAGAAATAGCGCTCAGGCAAACAAATAAATGTCTAGCAGCAAGAACTGTGACGACTGTTGAACTTTGCCGAGGCTCAGAGACTCAGAGACACAGAGGGCAAACTCACCAGTTAAATTCTCAGCAGTGCGTGCAGCTGCTGTTGCAACTGCAATTGCAACTGAAACTGCAGCGGCAACGGCAACGGCAACGGCAACTGCAACTGGAGCTGGAACTAAGCCGCTTTGGCTTACCTTTGGCAACAGGATCAACGTCGCAGTCGACAAGTCAGCGCGTGCCTTAAACACATTTGATGTGCTCCACGGGCAACAAATAACAAAGTCGCAGCTGAGGCAGGCGCCAGTGCCAGTGCCAGTGCCAGTGCCAAGAGTTTTCCTTCAGCTAGACACACTTTCCCAAAGCAACAACAACAACAACAACAAGAACAACAGCAGAAATGTAGAAGAAGTAACAACATATTTAGCTCACGGCGCGACGCTCATATTTGCTTTGTAAAGGCAGCGGCAACAATAATAATAATAAAAAACAAAAGGGAATAAAAAAACAACAACTTACAGTGACGATGACGTTGACGCTGACGCTACGCTGAGTGCCTGCGAGGCGAGGCGAGAGGAGGCGAGCCAAGCCGAGCCGAGCCAAGAAATAATAATAACAAAAAGCAAACAGCACTTCGGCCCCCAAGCTCCAAGCTCCAAGCCCCAAACCTCTGAACGCTCCCGCAACAAACGCGACTCTTCGTGTGGGAATTTTCATGCGGCGCGTAGCAATTTCACACATTTACATAGTTAAACACACACACAGAACACACATACACACACAAGCCGTTGTTGGAGTAGCAAAAGTGTTGTCGCATAGCGGAAGTGAAAGAAGTTGTCGCTCCGGAGCCAACTCTCTGCCCCTCCACCCTCTCGGCTCAAAAAGGCGCAAATTATATTCCGTTGTAAGGCAAATGCAAACACAAATACAAAAATATAAATACATGGCAACATGCTCTCTATTGTGTGTGTGTGTGTGTGTATGCGTATGAGTGTGTGTGTGTGTTTGTTGTTTTTATTACAAATAAACAAACAAACAAAACTCATGTACAAATAAAATAATACAACGGATACGGTACCATGGGTGAAAATGAAATTTAAATCATTTCTGATTTCTATAAAATATTTAAATTTAATTAGGCTAATACACAAATGTGCAGGTGCCAATTAAATGTATTCAAATGCCAAAATATAGCTAAGCAAATGGGTCTTTAAGAAAGTTGTGAAGAATGTCTGTTGTCTGTCGCTACAGCCATAACTTGCATGCTTAGATCCCATTGTGTGTGGTAACGAGAAGTGGCCCACAAAAGTAGGCAATGCTTTTTCGTATGACCACAAAACGGGGTGCAACTGCGCTCAAGAGGGGGCGTGGGGCGGGGCGGCAGGCTGTCAAGTCATGCGTCATATAAACATATAATTCACGCTGCGCACAAATGCTATTAATGCTCACACACACACACACATACACAGCCTGGGCAGGGTCTGGGCTTACATGACGTATGAGTGACTTTTATGTTTTAATTGCGCTACAGTTTAAACTGATGGGCGCAGCTGGGCAAGTCAAGACGCTCTAATTGACAGCGTATAAAAGTCAGCTACTCCTCTACCAAAAGTCTCCAGCGAATGCGTGTTTTCCCTTGATAAATTTGCAGAAAACTATATGTGCCAATAGAACTAAAATGTTGTATGGCATTATTATTGAAACTGACTGGTTGCTGCTGCTCTTTAAAGTGTCCATAATTAATGGCATTTTGTGTAAAATTATTAGATGAATTATAAATGGCGGGCGTATAAAATGAAACCACTTTAGATGAGTGTCACCCAAAAATGTTGCAAACAATTAATGATCATATTTGCATGCCATAATTAAAATAGTATACTGCATGTAATTTAATTCAGCGAAAGTTGGCTAACAAATTCAATCAAAGTTTCGCAACGTCAAATTAAAATATAAAATAAATACATATATATATTTTAAAACTGAAAAATAAAATATAAATTGGATGTGCGTTGTGTAAAAGAGAGCTTTAAAATAAATGACCCGCAGCGGACAATTTTCTGACATAGGCAAAAGGCAAAGGGCTTTAGGCAATGGTCGACCCACACACACACACACACACATACGCACACACACACACACACCCACCATACGCAGACACAAATTAATTAAATAAGAAAAAAGGTAAACCGAGAAGTTAAATAAGAAACAGGAAAGACAAACCGTGCGCAGTAAGTGAAACTTGAAATTGAATAAAGCCCTTGGCGGGACGAGGCTGAGGCGGAAGTGAAACCAAGACAAAGGAAAAATAATGTAAAACAATGCCAAAGACGAAATCAACGGCAAAATGTGCCCACAAAGCGACCCTACGACCATGTTGGCTCCTGGGGTTGCTTTCTCCTCCTCGCCCTCCAATGCACTCGGCAATTTTCAAGCAACCATCTTGTAGAGAGGGGGACACTGGGGGACTGGGCACTGCCGGCACTGCAGTTTCGCATGTCGGCCTGGTCCGGACTGACTGTTCATCAGGAGGCATTGCGCCCACATGATTAAGGTTTCACAATTTATCTAATACAATTAGTCAAAAGGTGAGCCGGTGGCAGGTCCTTGCTCGGGCGCCGCTCCTTCTGGTAATCGTAGACGCTTGCCTTGGTACTTACCCAACATTAATGTCAGCTACTTCAATGCTTTCCCCAAACGGAGGTGTTCTTTTTTTTTTTTTTGGTAAGCACTGTCTGTTTTACCTTGCCTGTCAAAAGGTGCGACGACTTTTGAACTTTTAACGCTAGCATGCAAATGGAGGGCGGCTTCCCTGGGCGGGGCATCCAGCAAAAGCCACAAAGTTTAATGATTGCCCAAAAGGTAGCGAGTGTTTGGTAATTTGGTTTTATATGCAACTTGGCTTCTCCTTATACTACTTTTCAGCTGCCATACTGGTGTGTGTGCTATTTGGGTGTGGAAAGGAGCTGCTAATTGGGCCGCCCGCCCAGCGGGAGATTTTGTAGCTCAATCCAGACTAATTCCATTAATGCCTTTATTGACTACACCCAGAGTTGCATGCGAGCAGGAGCTGCCATTAATTTTGGGTCTACACTCAATTGGAACACTCAAATGCACTTTAACACTTGCATGAAAAGTTTATTTTCAGCAAATAGAAAGCATTTTCCATTTTGCGAAGCATTCGCAAAATTGAAGTATTTTACCTGCAACTGTTGAGTTTCTCAACAGCTGCTGAAAAATACCTCCAATAAATGAAAAAGAAAATAAACTAATACAGGTAGCAAGCTCAGTTGATGGGCTAATTGGAAGTTTTTGAAATTGGCTTAAATTGTGGGAGGAGCACATACACAATAATTGTGAATAGCAAAAACAGACTTAGCAAATGATAAACTCTTAATAAACAATCCAATTATCCTCATCTTTTTAATACCAATCTTATATACAAATACTTGAAATAATTAATAATACCACTTAAAATTTGGTAGCATTTTAAACAAAATATTAAAGTTAACGCTTCACAAAAACATTTCTTTATCTGTAAGAATCAATAAAGCTTAAATTTATACCATTAGCTGTGATAAATCAAGGATACGCCTTGAAATATTATACTATTTTGTTAGATCATTTAGGCCTAGTTACGTGTCTTATGAATTAAATGTTGTGGTTTCAACTCGATCTTTAAAACGCATTCGCAACTAGCCACAAATGTTTGATAACCACACCCACATTCAAATGGAGTGTCCTTCATAAAAGTGACCAGCTCAACTTGTCCATTAAAAAGTGGCCAATGCATTCGGTTGTCAACTGTTGTGTGTTTTTGATTACTTTTTTGTTGTTGTTTTGTATTGGCCATATCAGAAAACCGCAAAAAGCCAACAAACTTTGTTGGCCAGCTGAAAGTTGTTTATGGTGGGCTGTGGGATGTTGGCAGCAACTTCAACAACTCAATGCACTCAATCAATGCACACAAACAGCAACAGCAACAGTGGCAGCCGCCTTTTGTTCCAAACACTCAACACAAAAAGCACTCTTCAAAATAACAACAACAACAACAACAACAACATACGGAAAACTGTGGCCACCAAAAGCAAAAAACCAAAATTTATAGAGGAACAGATAAGTTTTGTGGCGCAAAGTGAAAAGCCAAAATGGAAACGGACAATCAACAAACAATTTTTGCAAAAACCAAAAAAAAAAAAAGAAGAATATTATATGCAAGCAATCAAAACAGAAATAAAAATACTATACAGAGCCTATGTGCCAAGTACAGCTGTATCTACAAGTACGAGTATCTATAAGATACAAATATACATATCCGCATTTACGTACTTATGTTTTTTGTCTTTTGGCATGCCCCAAAGTGTTGTTAACAGATTGATTTCGAAAATGATAATGTGCCCTAGCCAGCTCGTTGCCAAAGCCGCAAAGCTTTCAGATACAAGTAGCAAGCAACAACAACAACAATGGCAACTGGCAACTGGCAACATTCACAGACCATTTGGCGGCTTAAGGTTCACATTGGGGTTATCGCCTAATCGCATCGCCTGCCAGCCGCGTTTGCTCCCTCGGCCCCTCGCCCCCGCCACACCACGAATCGTATACCGTTGTCCTTCGGTTTCGGCTTTGGTATCGGTTTCCTTGTCTTTGGTTTGTTTTTATATGTATGTTTTATGCTGGCTGTCTCCCTACCCCAAGCGCACAATCATTTTTCAATAAACAAACAATTTCATGGGCGGCTTGTCTTTTGCCAAATCGGATCTAAGCCTCAATAAGCAGCCAGCGACAAGACGCACTTCCTGGGAGAGCTCTCGGAACTCTTAGCCCTGCCAGCTGATGGTTATCGGCTCAGGGACTGTTGCTTTGCTCTTGCCACAAAGCTATCTGATTACACTGAACAGCCGCATATTTTTACACAAGCAGCGTCCAAATTTCATTTTTAAGAAATATTTTTTTAATATTAAATTATGAAATTTATATCGAAATTGCGCCTTGTTGAATTCAACTGAATGTTACTCAACTAAGTTGATTTCTTTGCATTTGTTGCATAGTGTTGCTGATTGATTTAGGGCAGCTTTGTTGGCTCAATTGATTAATAATTGCTTTTGTTACGTATGTATCTGGCAGATACGTGACTCAAGTTTGCCTCGATACAAACGCAATATCCTGACAAATTTCAAGTCAAACAAATGGCTAAAAAGAGATCCGCAGAGTAATTACAACGAGAAGCAAGCCAAAGCACAGGCATAAAGAATGAAGCAATAGAAAGGAAGCTGAGAGGCGAGTACGTAACAAAGGAGCTATGCAGCTGCATGTGTGTCTGTGTGTGTCTGTGAGTGTTTGTATGTGTATATGTATCTGTAGACAAATGAAAAATTAAACAATTTCCTTGCTGCCTCTGGCTGGTGCTGCCCTGGCAACGAATTGCTAAATTTAACTGAAACATTTATTCTGCAGAGAGCACTAAATTATTCGAACGCTTGGCTTGCCAGCCAAAAGATACGAACAGGAATACGAATAGGAATACAAATACGAATTGCGAACTACGAACTGCGAATAGATGCATCCAGCTCAACAGTGGAGCTCAGTTTTCTTTGTGTGTATTGTATTCATGTGGCAAATCGGCGACATTATCTTCATCGTCATCAGTATCAACAGCTGCGACGGCGACGGCAACTGCGACTGCGACTCGTGCCAAAAGTCATGCACAGAAATCGAATAAATAACCAAAAGCTTCCTTTATCCTCGCACTCGACTTGGCGCCTTTCATTAATATGCGCAAATTATAACGAGAGGATAACAACGTAAAAAACACAACAAGAAAGACTGTAACAATTGAAATTGCTCGACTGGGAGATACCCAGGCTTAAATGGTTCTCAATATATAAACAATATTCAACTTCATCTGTGTTGTGTATAAGAGAACTTATCTTTGTTATCCCGATGATCTAACCAGCAGAATATTTTTGATAATGTATATATTGTATATATCATTACCCTAATCGTTTTCTTCTAGTTATAGTGTAGGCCAATTTTTCTTTTATTTTTGTAAATTAGATTACCATTTTTTCTTCTATATTTAACCAGTTTAATCAAGCTGTCTAATAAATACAAATATATATTGTAAATATACATTAAAGTAAAAAAATAAAAATCTTTATAATAGATTGTCAAGGCTCCTAGATTTCTTATACTCTCTTAAAAATTATAGTAGAATTATATTTTAATAGTTCTTGGCATTGTTATACAATACTACTTGGCATTGTTATATATATACAAATTTAGCATATTTCTTCTTAGTTTCATTTAAATTTCTTTGTTATAAATAGTAATCAGGCTTACAGAATTGTGTTATAGCTACTTCAGATTGGGACCTTTAGTAAGATATGTGGTCCTCTAGTAATCAGTCTTGAAGAAAGCTATAAGTCTAATGCTATAAGATTAAGTCTAGGCCTTAAGCTACACATTTGTGTCTGTTGCAAGCATTTTCTCATCATCTCATTATACCCTATTTAGACACCTTTTTAGGGTAGAGGTTTTCAAACGGAAGCGACCGAACTGTCAACTGTCTGTGTGTGTATTTCAGTTTCTGTTTCTGTTTCTGTTTGTGTTTGCGTTTGTACTGAAAGACAACTTCATTTACTTGGCTGGCACTGTGCATTCGTTTTATTCGTTTCATTCGTAACATTCGTTTTCATTGTCGTTTGCCGTCGCCGTTGCCGTTGTCGTTTTCGGGCGTTTTTCGTTTTCGCCAACGTAAGCGCTTTTAATTTTCAGCTTGCATGCACAAAAGTATGCAATATGTTTTTTGCAGCGCCCCCACCCCTCCCTGCCGACAACCCACATTGCAATTGCACTTATCCATGCATGACATCCAGCTGTCCCGCTCGCACACACTCACACACACACACACTCGCACACACACACAAATTGTGCGGCCGACAATGGCTTACATAAATTTTAAGCTCCATTAGCAAAATGTTACAGCCACCGCACCCGAGGCGACGTGTGGCAACCCAGCAAGAGTGCAAGTGCAAGTGTGTGTGTATGTGTGTGTGAGTTGGTGTATGAGCCTCTCTGTGTGTGTGTGTGTGTGTGTGTGTGCAAAGTTCAAGTGCAACAAAAGTTGGTTATTGTGCTCGGTCTGCTCTATTATATGAAATGCATATTACATGCAAGCCAAATTTTGGACATTGAAGAAAACTTTTGCTTACCTAAGGCGAATCCTGGCTAATTTCAACATAAATTAGAAGACATGTTTAAATGTGTGTGTGCGTGTGCGTTAAAGAGTGTGAGAGTTTGTGCTGCCTCAAGGTGATTTAAATATGTAATCAAGGTTAGAGATGACCACTTTCTGAGCAAATCTCAAAGAATGCAACAATTTGTTGAGCGTTACTTATAAAATAAACTAAACTTAAATATACACAAATTTTTAAATATAGTGTGGTTTTTTAAAGTATATTTTATTTGAATAATATAGAAACTTAAGATGAGGCGCTTCACTTAGCCATCAAATAATTTGATATAGTATTTGTTAAATAGTTTCAACTAAGTTTGTAGACATTGGACAGCCACATTAAATTATAGACTGTTTCATGCCGATTCGATAGTATCGATAGTGGGGAAAAACTATCGTTACTCACGACAACACCAGCAATTGTTCTCCATAGTTAGTAACAAATATAACATAAATATATTCCAACGATAAGGACCACTTAGTTGGCATGTAAAAGTTAAAGTTTTTATATATTCTGCAAAATAAAAGCTCAAAATGTTGAAGCCAAATTAAAAGCTAATAAATGCGAGTATATGAGTGCAATCTATGATAGAATACAGCCAAAACTTTGGATTGCAAATATATTTTACAATTATGAGGGATGTGGGTTAAAATTGCAAAAAATTTACAGAAAATTGGTAATCCTGTGCGGAGAGCACTTTCGTGCAGAGAATTCAGCATGCTTTTATTTTAGCTATTTAATATTTTATTATGCAGCAATGTTTGTTGTAGCTCAGCATATTTTAATTAGTTATAACACCAATCAAAGCACGCACTTTGAATCCGTATTCGTTTTTTGTGGAAAGTTGAGCAAAGCTGCTAATGAAGCACTAAACAAAACACAGTTGTCTAACCTAACAACAGGCAGAACAAAAAAAATACCCAACTCAACTCAACTAATTGCAAATAAATTAACTTTGGCTTTTAATGGCTTAGGCTGGTGTGTCTAGTGTTCTCTCTATGCAAAGCTGGGCAGAGAAACGAAGGAAAATAATTATTTTGTGCTTAAATGCGCAAAAGTTGAAGTCGTGGCCAACATGTGGCGGCATCAAAATCAATTCGACAAACAACAAAATGAGTTGCGGAAACTATAACTTACGAGTCAGCGCAAGCAGCAGGATCAGCCACACTACTAGCTTGGTGCTTCGACACCTCCCCACACACCCACCAAAATAGCAGCAAGGACACCAGAATAAGAGAAGGAGGGTGTGTGTGTGTGTGTGTGTATGTGAATGTTGGTAACATGAGCCTGGGCGGCGCACAATGAATACAAATTGCTGGGTAAATAAACAACATCTCAATAAGGAGCAAATTACTGACGCCAGCCAGCGAAAAAATAAACACACACACACATACACACACAAAGGCGAATACAGCCACTACATACGCATACATATAAATATAGTCACACACACACAGAGCGAGAGAGAGAGGGAGTGTGAGAGAAAGGGAGCAGCCAAGTCGCGTACTGCATAACAATAGCAACAATTTGGTTTTGAGCGTTCCTTTGAGCGCGTGTGTGCTAGTGTGGGTGTGTGTGTGGGTGTAGGGGTGTAGGTGTGTGTGAGTTTGAGTTTGAGTGTGTGTGTGTGTGGGCGCTAATGAATATAATGGCGTTATATAAATGGCGGCATGGCCCCGCTTTGGAGAGCTAGCAACCATTCTAGTTATGGTTGTTGTTGCTGTTGGCATTGATGTGTGGGAAATTTTCTATACACGAGCAATTGCAAATAGTCTACCAGAGAGAGAGAGTGAGAAGGACAGAGAGAGTGGGAGTGGGAGTGGAGGAGTGGGTGTCGATGTAATTGTGTGCGGGAGAAAAGCAAATAATGAGCGTAAATCATGGTTTAACGATAAACACAATACAATACAAACGATATATGGGCACCAAAAGTTCTATTGAAATTCATGCACACCGCAATGTTTCAGCCACCAAAAGTGTGAGAGGGGGGCAAAAATTAATTAAGGTGCTGCGGAAAAGGTTTTGACAGCAACCAAAATTAGATAGCGTACTTTATAGAAACTCCCCTTTGAGCATAACTAGAAACTGTTGAATTTGTATCAGGTTGATTTTGGAATAAATATTTAGTTATATTGAATATTGCATACATTATTTGATTCAGTAGTTAATTAATAATATATGTTATTTATTTAATTACATTTATTTGGTGTATTTGCTCAATACATAAAAGTCATCTTAGCAAATTGGCCGTCAATTCTTATTATATTTATTTTATTTATAAATTTCACTCAATTCACAAAAATCTGTTTAAGACTCTCAAGAGTTCTCAAAGCTAATTTACAGGTTTTTTTATTGCTAAAGTGTTTAAAAACATTTTAAGTGCAAATGGAAAGCCATTTATTTATTTTTTTCATTTTAATCTAGGCTATTTTTAATTGAATTTCTATTGTTTTTGAAAATCAACAATGTTATCTGCGCTTAATCCCCTCTGCTGCCGCCCAATCACAATCACAATCCCAATCCCAATCACAATTATTTGATAGACGTGCCTAATTAGGCCAACAATTGTCTTATCTGGCAGGCCGTCGAAACAATTAAATATTAATGAAATGCAATTTTGAAGAGAGACCCGCTGAGAGACAATAGTAAAGGGACAGCAGGATACAGGACTGAATAACTACAGCGTTGCCTAGTTTAACCTACAGTTGAACTGTTGGGTACGCTACCACCCCCTCCCTCACAGGCCCCGCGGCCACTACTTAAAGGCGCGTGCGGATGGGAGGCAACTTCATGTTGTCTGTTTTCTTTTCATTTTCTATACAGTTTTTTGTGCGCTTATTTTCCATTCCATTCGGTCTTCTTTTTTTTTTTTTTTTTTTGATGTTACCCTGGGGAGCGCTGAAGTAATTGTTGCGCTTGCCACGCCCTGCGGCAGCCCATGCACAGCGCACATTAAAGTCACGCCGGACCGGGGTCGGGGCCAGAGAGTCACAGTTCCAATCCCAATCCGAGTCTCAGTCCCGGCCCCAGTCCAGGTCCCAGTCCGGGTCCCCGTACGGGTCCCAGTCCCAATCCCAGTCCCAGTCCGAGTCGAGGCAAGTGAAAAGCGCGAAAAGTCCGGCATATTTTCTCATTTCTCTGGCGCATTGCAATGTAAATGGAATGAACACGCCCAAGTTCGTAATCTAGTCAAATATTTTTTCATTTTGTTTGCCATTTCATGACTATAAAAGTTGTGCATTTTATTGTGGCCACTGATTTGAACGCAGTTTCTGTTTAGGATTTGGCCGCCAACATGTTAAATCAATTTCAATCTCCATTGTTACACATTTCCGAAATGAAATGATATGCATAGTTTGGCTTATTAAATTCTTCAATTCAATCGAGAGACGCTGCATGCAGCGCCGTGCTGCAACAGTTGCTGTGGCGTCCTGCTGCTCCAGTGCTTTGCCTGGACATCTTATGAACTTTTACAGCTCCATTATATGCAAATGATGAAAGCAAGAAAACAAATATTGCTACCTCGGGCGATGGCCACAGAGCCACAGCGGCACACACAGCATACACACAGCATACACACAGCGTACACACAACACACACGCGAACAACATGAAAGGCATTGTTTGGCTGCTGGCAGCAGGACGTAGTTCGCAGGATGCTGGACGCGGTGCGGGGCTCATATGCAGACATTTACATAAGCAAACAGCTTCTGCTTTTATGTGGCAGCTCGATACAGTCCCAACAGACGCAGCCAAGCCAGCGTGCTGGCATCCTGGCATCCTGGTATACTGGCATCGTGGCTATGTCCTGCACGAACTACTAATAAACCAACAACAACAGCAGCAACAATGGCAACGGATATTAAGCTGAAACTGCCCCGAGGACAACAGCCCAACAAAAAAAAAAAGGAGGCAGAAGACGATGCTAACTTTGCCAAAGAGCAAAAGTGACCGACATTAAGGAGGCCCGGTTCTGGATTTGATCCTGATCATGGTCCTGGCCCTAGCCCTGGCCCTGTTGCCATTCCCATTTCCCATTGTTATTAGCTTGGCCGCTCCAATAGGCTCTTTGCATGCTTATCAACTGATAGCCTTAACAAGCGGCCCCAGGACATCCGCATCCCGCACGCCACAGTTCCCATAAAGTAGGCAGCAACAGCAACAGCAACAGTTTGAAGCGACAGTTCTTGGAATTTTTTGAAGCTGTCGAAAAGGGTAAATTGGCATTCAAAGTTGCCGGCAAATGATTTGTCGTCTGTCAGCGCCCAACCAAAACTTTATCAACATAATCAGCATAATCAAATTGTGCGCCCCAAAATGTATGCTACATAAAGTTTTGACTCTGCAGCAATTATGCGGCAACACACACGTTGGAAGCCGAGTGTCACATGTGTGTTCAAGTTGAAGTTGAAGTTTTCTCTCTCTCCGGCTTCTTTGGGGCTGCTCATGTTGTGCTTTTATTTTTTGTGTGTGCAAATTTAATCACTTAACCCCAATGAAGTATAAAAGCCGGCAATGGTGAAAAACTTTTGCGAACCAGCAAAAGTTCTCACTATAAGAATACGAAAAGAAATTCGCTTGGCATGCCGCATGGCTGAGGGGGGAAAATTGATTTTTCACTTGGAGCATGAGCATATTAATTCCACCACGCCCATTCCCCAGTCCCCAGATACCAAGTTTCACATTCTGTTGCTCTTTGTGCGTTGACATTCCTGTTATAGTGTGTGTATGTGTGTGTGGCGCCCAAATGACAAAGTTACTTAAATTACCAGCCAAAACTTTAGTTGTGCTTGCTCGGCTCCAGCTTCAGCTCCAGCTCCAGCTCCAGGTCGATGCTCCATTGCCATTGCCGATGCTGACTCTTAAGCAGAATTAATGAGTGGAGAGTTGGTTTTCCTTTCGCATTTTCTTTGTTTTCCATGCCACTTTTTTGTTGTTGGCTTGTGCTGAAAGTCAAAAGCTGCCATTGCAAGCATTTTAGTTGGGCATGCAACCCAAATTCACTTTAAGAGCAAACACAGTGAAAGTTCTCATATCCTAATATATATACGCACATATATTGCACTTGCCAGTTTGCCAAACTTTTTGTGTGTGCATGCCCACGCATATATCCTGGCATCAGCGTCCTGCTAAGGCTCTTCTTAAAGCTGCCTTCTGTAGCATGAATGACTTTCGCTTCACACTTCAAACATCTTGTTGCAGCTTATTGTTATTGTTTTTGTGGAAAACACTTTTCTGCAGGTGCTTTTGCGGCTGCTAGGCACTTTCTGGCCAATATTTGTTCAACGCCTTCAATTCATTCTAAATTTCCATTTACAAATGTATCTATTTTTATTTGCAGCCTAAACATTTTTATAAATATTTGTAAAGAAATAAATAAATACAAATACAGCCTATGTCCTTGCAAATGTAAGATGGTTGTATTTTGCAATTTCTTTTATCTAAGGTGAAAACAAGTTATTATTTACTCAATATTGAATTTAGAAAATAGTTTGCTTGGTTGCATTATTTCCTTCTTTGCTTGATTTTTTAATATAAGCCACAACACCTTTCATCTTATTCTTCAAGTGAACTTTCACTCATAATATAAAACTAAATCATTTGTTAGATTTTCTTGCATTTATTTGTTGTATAGAAATAGGCATATTCATTATTTATATTACATAAATTCTTAAATTATTTTAATTGCTTTTTTCGCATTCTGCTGAGTTTCATATGCATATATGTGTAAGTATTTCGTTTGACTTTTACTGAGCTCTTAAGCTGTCGTCGAACCCCTAAAAGACATGACATTGCACTCCACTCATTTACAACAAATGCAACAAATTCTACTAGTTGTTTTGTTGCAGCTCGCAGCTCCTTTGCTGCCAACGTCAGCTGAAGAGCCTTCTGTCTGCCTGGTTGGAGATGTATGTTCTATGCTCATACAAAAATATCCTTTCACATTTTATTACACTTGTAATGTGCAACGATTGGTTGCTGTTATGAGTAGAAGAAGCAGTAGAAGCTGCGGCAGCAAAAGGTCCTCTAGTGTCCTTAGAAGCAGCAGAGTGAACAGTCAGCTTCAGCTTGAGCCTCGGCCTCAGTTGCTGTTGCTGTGTATCTGCCCAAGGGGCTCTAATAATATAGGAGCCACATATACCAAAGTAGGTGGCAGTTTATCTGTAAATGTGTGTGTGTGTGTGTGTGTGATCATTGTCAATATTGACAATAAACAAGTTTGCCATAAAACGTTACTTGAGTCGAGTCAAGTTGAGTGTAGCATTCAAGTGGGACACACTGGACTACAAGTTTAATGTTCAGCCAAACAGAGCACATGAATCAGGCACTCAATCAAGCTGAAGGCCACAGCAAGCCAAACCAAACCAAGTTGAAACCACATAACGTCATTTCATGTCATCACTTTGACTTATTAATCGAGCACACAATATATAACATACATATAAAGTATAGCACATTATATATCACACTTACTTATGTGTAATATACGAGTAGTTTCCTGTGCTTTATGCAGCTGCCGAAGGTTGTGCACTTTTGTAAATTAAAAAATATAAAAAAAATGCGTATTGGAGAATATATAATATGGCCCTGGCTTGTTGATAAAATGTTATTATAAATTATATTAAATATACATAAATTGTGTTGAATTATAATCGCAAAGCGTGTACGCTTATTTAAGGGCCAGGCAATCAGTCATTTGGCCAATGGGCTGACATTTATGCTGGCCAGAAAACAAACTTTTATAATTAATTAACATTGCAATAACAACAGGATCATTCAAGCGGGCAGGCAGGCGAGCAGGCAATTTGTTTAAACATAAATCAATCATGAGCGAACCACATTAAAAATTTAACCATACGCAAGCGTAAACCTTGAAAAGGATACACTAACCAATTTGAATATTGCCCTTTTTTTGCAGATTTAACAGCCGGACTGCGTCTGGTCGAGGTTCGCATACCAAAGTACGTGATTAAGGGCGACACGGCGCAATTGGAATGCCTCTACGATCTGGACGGTGAGGCGCTGTACTCGGTCAAATGGTACAAGGATGGCAATGAATTTTATCGCTATGTGCCCAGGGATAATCCGCCGGCGCAAACGTTTCGTTTGCCAGGTGTTGCCGTTGATGTGAGTAACCAAAAAAGACAACAAAATAAAGAATAACGTGTTAAAGGAAAGCTGTCCACGTTGGGCGCCATTGTTTTGTATGCGTGCTCCTGTCTTCCTGTCGCACTAAAAATAAACATTAAAACAACGTTGCATACTTTGTGGCGCAGCCAGACAATAGAACGCCTGACTCTTCCCCAGGCTCTGTCTGTGCCTTGGTCTAGGTCTGCGGTTCTGGCCCCTTACTTACAATGAACTGCAGCAGCAGCGCTGTTTATCACTGCGCTCAGCAGACAGACACGGGGTATTAAATGTTGAAGATGCACACAAAGAGTGCTGCCCGAAAAGAGATCCTTTTGGGTGTTGTGTATAAGCAGATAGACAAAGAGTACTAGTCACAATATAAACTCAGGAGCCAGGTTCAGGTCTAGTCACAAGTCAGAAGAGGTTTCAGGTCATAAGTTTGAGTTGCTTTGAAAACTTACGGTGCTTTCAACTTTGCGAATACGCTTTATATGCGTCTGAGCATAGGGTTTCTTAGCTTAATCTCAAAGTAAATTTACCACTCACTTGCAATTATTTGTAGAGCAACAAACACTCCCAAAGGCCAAATACCCAGTTACCACGAAATCAGCCAAATCGAACAATGATCATTGACCAAACTCAATGGACTGACAGGCAGCAGCAGCAACAACAACAACAATGGGACTAACATCAACAAAAGTAGCGCACTTAAATGCCATTGCTCCATTATTTTTGCCACTAAAACTTTTGCACGTAAAATGCGCTGCACGTTACCGGTTAGGTTACGGTTACCCCGTTATCCCGTTGGCCCTCCCCTTCACCTATTGCCATAATCGTTGCCAAAAACCAAACGCATACAAAATACACGTTGGAGTGCCAACGGCAGTGGCACTTTCAGTGTTGGTAAACGCCCCGTTGAGTTCAAGATAAGCACGTGAGCAGCAGACACCTCTAAAGAGCCATAATACGAGTACGGCCACCATACAAACACGCATACATGTATATCTATACAGTCTACAAACCACTGTTCGTCTACTGAACAAGTAAGCTTTAAACGAAAGTACTCGACTAGAAGATACCCAGCTGCTATTCTTGAATATATAATTTTATTATTGCTATGAAATTTTTACAATAGCTAAACCATACGTTGATTTATGTGTGTACTAAAAATCAGGGCTATATATTGAAAGATTATTGCTATAAATCGTTTCAATCGATTAACGGGGAACATTAAAAAATTTGACATAAGAGTGTTCTTTTCTTAAAGTCTCTAAGATAGAAGCAATTGTTCGAACGGACAGATATACAGACGGTCCTAAGGACATAGATAGAACGACTAGACTGTCAAGTTGGGATAGTGAGGTTTCTCTCAGCGTTTAACTGCTTTATTATGCCTTTGTTAGTCCGATTTAAAGCTACAGGGTACTTGGAGTGAATCTGCTTGGCATGCATGTCCTGGTGCTGGCTACTGACTACCGAATAGTGCTCTGGTCCCATCCCATTCTGTATAGTTGCTGCTCCACACTTTGCCAGCTCTACATGTGTTTTGAGCTCGAGAGCAATAAATTGTTCAAGTTGCGCTTTTCGCTGTTGACTGGCGGCAGTGGGCGTGTCCGAACGTGTCTATAATGCGCGTTATAACAACCAAAGGGCACACACGCACACACAAACACTCTAACACACACACACACACACACACACTTACAGCCATGATTTCTGGCACATTGCGGCTGGCGGTCTTCTCAACTTTGATGTTGGGGCCGGAGATAAAAGCGAAACATGTTGCAAGAGATACAATGGAGCGATAGCTGCGGATACGTTTGGCTGCCAGCCAATGCTAATGGTTATATCCAACTCCATTTGGCGGATATTGTTTTAGCATAATCGATTCAAGTGACTGACGTGGCCGGGCTAACAACTTTTTGGCCATTGGGTTGTGCGAACCCCCACACCCCGCCCGCAGGTTGTGTGTAGTTGGGTCTTGTTTGGATTTCGTTTTGTTTTATTGCAGTTGGAAAATTGTTGGCTGCTTAGACGTGAGCCTTAACTGAACTTCATGCGTGTGTGTGTTTGTGTGTGTGTGTGTGTATGTGCTAGGTAAACTATAAATTAGGTTAAAACAACAACAGCAGCAGCAGACGCAGGAGCAGAAGCAGAAGCAGCAGCACAATGAGCACAAACGGATAAAAAATGCGCAATAAAAGATAACAAAGTGCACTTTTCGTTGGCCAGATAAACAAAACCCATTCGAGACTGGCAACCGCTACCAAGTCCAAGCTTAATGGCTTAAACTTCAAGTGAATTATATTTGCTTAACGATTACTTTTCGGGCCAGCAACGGCGCTTGGCTGACCCTTAAAGTAGCCCGCACAACTTTAACAGCAAAACATTGGAAAGCTGTTTGAAGAATGTACCAAAAAAAAAAAACAATTACATTACATTAACGTCCAAAGTGGCTGCTGGGCTGTCGTCTATCGGGGCTATTGAAACTGCCAACTGCCAACTGCCAGCTGCCAATGGCAGCGACGATCCTTCGACACGGACAACGACATCCTGCACTTTTTGGCCTTACAACTTTTGCCACTTTTCGTTAACACTGCTTTGGTCTGCCTGGTCTGCCTGGACTGCTGCTGCTGGTTTTAATTTTGCTTTCGCATTATTTTCGTGCTTTACTCAATTCAACAATTTTTAATTGCAGTTGCACAACTCCAGCGACGCGATTGTTAACCTGCACAACGTCAATCTGCAGTCGGCAGGACGTTTCCGGTGCGAGGTATCCGGCGAGGCGCCATCCTTCCAAACGGTCACCGAGCATGGCGACATGGTTGTTGTGTGTAAGTATAACTATAGCTATAAGTACTATATAAGCTCTCCCTACTACTTTCCTTTGTGTGTGTGAACTAAAAGTCAAGCGAAAACTTATAATTCTAATTACAAACTTCAAATGAGGCTGTGGCTCTTACTGCTTACTGGCACAGCTCCAAGTGCCCCAAAAGAAGTTGAACTGGAGTGGGGATACGGTTTTGGGACTGAAGTGTGCATTGAAGTGTTAAGTCTTTCAGTTAAGACCTGTGCCCGTCTAAAGTTCTGGCTATGGATTGTTAGTAATACTCTGTTTCCTTATAGAAAAGAGTAAACTCTGTTAGTCTGTCTGTTCCCTTATTTATCATTTTGTTAAAATTGTGTTCCCAAGTCGCCCCAAAATCAGCTAAATCTATATCTCTCACAATTTTAAAGCTATAGTTCAGAATATAATGCTTATAAGATGAGACTAGAGTATATTGCAGTCAGGAACTGCTGGCTGCAACGTTTCTATTCGTCCTATTATTATTATTATTGTCTTTTTTAATTGTAAAGTTAAATATGTGCTTTTATTATATTAATTTAAGTCTTAGCCCAAGTTCTTAAGAGCTACTAAACTTTCAAAATTATTGCTAAAATAAATTTTAAGTTATGTTTCTTTGCCTGTTTAACAGTATTGTCTGTTATTGCTTTTTCAACATAAAATGAAATAGTTTTCGGTTTAAATTGCTTGAATTCAGGTTTTACTAGGCTGTAAATGAACAGGAGCAAATTTGTTGGCCCTTGACCTTTATGTCTCAGGTTAATTCACTTCATTTGATCCGGCCAATTGAATCGCTCATTTGGCTGCTCAACAGTTCAACTGCATTTGACAGGCTTGATTTGATTTGATGTTTATAATAAGCTTAGCAAACTGAACTAAACTCGGCTGTCCCCCAGAGCTCTGCGTCCTTTCTACGTTCTTAACCTGCTAAAGCTTGGCATCTAACTCAATTTTGCAACTGTCTGTCTTGTTCAGCAATTTCCTAAGGGCAATACAAGATTTTGAAGACTCCGCGACAAACTCGAAATGCAAACAAAACAGAATTTTGTAGCTGCTTTATGTGTTGTCTGGCTGGCTGGGGCTGTCTGTGTGGCTGGAAGGAACTACGAGAACTGCTCGCAGGACTTCTATCCGGCCAGGATTCCACGCTTATTGCCACGGACAACGGCTCACACGTGGGCCAGGCAACTGGAACGCTTTGAGCTGGCGTTGACATTTCGTTTGTTCAATTATAAACTTTTGCGTGGGCATGCCCACAACTAGCTGTCTCTTTCCATCACAGCTACATAGTGCCGTCTCTTTCGTGTGGTACCCGTGATTTTGTCTTTGTTCTAGCACGCCTTTGTTGTGCTTTGTTTTTGCTTTTTGTTGCTCACACTGTGCGCCGCCTGTTTGGCTTTCAATCAAAGTTTTTAAAAGCTTCAACAACAAACTGCTCGCATATGCCACAGCTCAGAGTCCAGGGCTCTCGGTCTTCCACTCTTCACACTCTCCTCTCTCTCTCTCTCTCTCCCGGTGCTCAGCGCTCTGCGCCCACAGCTGCCCGTTGGCAAAAAAAGCCATTTCCGTTTCCGTTCGCATAGTTCTGCTCAACACTGATTTATAGTCTTCGGGCGGGTATTAGAACTTTGTCAGAAAGCTCAGTCAACATGGCAGAAAGGATAATGATGCTTGGTAGAGTTTTCGTATATGTTAGCCGATTTTTGCAGATGATTTTTGTTCTGATGTCCTTTTTAGATAAGTCTCTCCCAGATATCAGAAGTAACTCAATCAGCTCAAAAATATTGCAGAACAGAGTTAGGAAATCTATATATTTAGAAATGTTATATTGGTCTAGTCCAATGTCCAAGACTTGTAAAGTTCTGCACCGATTGAGTTTGAATTTTGATTCTACTAGGATTCTACTAACCTATTTTTTTGCATCAATAACATACCGCGACAAAAATAACATCAATATTTTCAAATATGCAGTAAACATGTATACTACAAAATATATATTACATTATTATTAATAATTTAGTTTGGAAAATCTACACAAACGGGCGGAAAACTGTTGTATGAAACTTGAAAAATCTACTCACACTCGTCACCATGGACGGAAATAGCCTTAAGGTCAAATGTAGAAGAGAAGGTTTTTGTAATATCAGTTTCGAAGTTCTTCAGACTCTTTACAAAAGTTATTAGTTAGTTTTGTATGTTTCTTACTATCTCATCCATGCAACCACAATGTGCCACAAGGAAGCGTGGCAGAGTATAACTAGTAAATATATAAAATAGTGTTTAATCTAAGATAAATCTAAATTGAGATCTTAAACTTATACTCAATGTCTTGGAAGACTTTCATTATAATACTACTTCTAACTTGAAATGCCATAAATACAATATTTGGTTCCTTTTTTTTAAATATCTTACACTAATAGTTTAACATTGACATATGTAAGAAATTGTTCAAGTCATAGGTCAAGTCAAAAGATGACTTTAATTTTCCGGAATTTCAAAAGAAAACCAGTTATTTTTTGGGGATACGAAATAGCCCTGTTCTATTGTTTTACCTATTTTATCTTAGCTGAATATTTTTTGAGTCGGGTCTATAGGGTATTAGCATTATCGATGCGTCAAGTGCCGATTTCCTCTTCATTTCAATTTTATTTTTATTTTTATTTGTTGGCGTTCCTTTTTTTTGTGCAATTTTATCAGCAGTCTGTCAGTGCATCAGCGGCTGGAACTTTTATTGAATTTCCGGGTGGACGCCCGGCGACTTTGTTGTTCTTGGTGTTTGTTGTTTTTGCTGGTTTGGGTTTTTGGTTTATTACGGCATTTCGGCGCTTACAGCAGTGTTTGCGGGCTGGCACTAGGCGGGCATCAACCGGCTGTCTGGCTGTCTGACTGTCTGACTGTCTGACTGTTCGGGCTTGCAACTAGCCGTAAATTAAATTCTGCACAGCTTGACTTCGTTTGTCTGTAACAGCAGCAACTAACCAACTTGATGTCCTGCTTTTTCCATTTACAGCTCTTCCTGATCAGGGACCACCGAAAATAAGCGGGGGACGTCCGCGGTATCAAATTGGCGACTGGGTGCGCATCAACTGCACCGCTGGCCGCTCCAAGCCGGCTGTCAATCTGACCTGGTTCGTCAATAGTGAGCCCGCCGAGCCGCAAAAGCTGCGCAAATACGAGACCATCGTCTCGGGTCGCGAGGGCCTGGAGACCTCCGTGCTGGGCCTGCAGTTTCGCGTGGAGCAGCAGCATTTTCGCAACGGCGACATGAAGCTTAAGGTGAGTCCTTTGCCCCAGCACTCAGCCCAGGACATTCACTAATCTTGTGCTCTTAAACGTTTGCAGTGCGTGTCCTCGCTTTCGACCTTCTACTGGCGCAGCAACGAGGAGTCCGTCGAGGGCGATCGACCGCAGAAGGCGCCGGTGCTCGAGTCGCGCGAAAGCGACAGCGCCTTTGCCAGCAACTCGCGCGCCGATCCGGTGCAAGGTATGTCATACCGGGAATTATTTGTTACCAAAATCTTATCGTTTTTCATTCAAACAAATGCAGCCAGCAAAACGGACTCGCTCCTAATGGCCCGTGCGCCCAGTGCGCTGCTGTTGCTGGCGCTGGCCACGGCGGCCACCTTGGCTGGCGTCAGCTGCGGCGGTGGCGGTGGCGGTGGCGGCAGCGTCTCCTGGCCAGCGCCGATGCACAGCAAGGCCGGGGCCAGAGTGAATCGAAATTCGATGAAAAAGAATAGTGTTGGTCTAGATAATGGTAACGATCCCAAAGATAAAGATAAAGATAAGCATAAGCGTGTTGTTGTCGAGCTGCTGCTGGCGGCCAGGCATAAGCTCAAAAGATTTGTGCGCCAGCTGCGATGCTCTGTGAGTGACGCTTCGTCAGCGGCAGCAGCAGCTGCAGCAGCGACGCAACAGCAGCAGCAGCAGCCACAGCCACAGTCGCAGCAAATGTTGTTGGCTGCGCGGTAGCTGCATTAAGTTAACCGCCCACGCATTCAGCCCCGCCCATTTTTCTACTGAATTTCCGTCTTCTTCGCTTCGTATAAACCAAGAGCAAAAATGTTGCCGAAATTTCAACTAAATAAAATGAAGAGAAACACATTTAATTTATTTATGTCGTTAACAAAAGCTTTCTTGAATTTAATTTGTATAAAAAGAACAAACATATTTATATGCATATAATTAATTAATTTTACAAATGAATATATTTAACAACAAATAATGGCGTCTCTTGTTGTGTAGCGCAAGAAAACTGTTTTAAGCTGCACAAAACATAAAAAAAACAAGAAAATAAAAAAACATAATTGTTAAGCGTATTAAAAACCAATAAAAGCCAACTGTATATAGTTAATAATTAATGTATGTATTGTATGTTATTAATTTATAAGTAATTCCACACAATAAAAATAAATAAGCGGCGCTGCACTACCCAAAAAAAAATAATAATAATAATGATAATATTTAAAACAAAAAAAGTCAAAATATTAATTGAAATCAAACAAAATCTGAATATGTGAAAACAAAAGATAAAGCTCAAAAAATGCAACAAATTGAATGTAGTGCATTAAAAATAACGAGTTTAAGCAAACAAAAATGCAGTAAAAGTAAATATTTAATAATTAAAGAATATAGTTGTAGGCATTCTGTAGCTAAATAATAATACGAGTACATCAACATTATTAAAATAAGTATAACAATTTCAATGGAATTTTAAACAAATGTGTAATACTAAATGTATAACAATACGAGTGCAAACATGTGAGCCAACATCATAAAAAAAACAAATACATATATATTAATTGAGCAAAGCACACTTAGTTGCAAAATAAATTGACAATTCAGAAAGTACTAATTGTTTAGGCTAAAAACTATTTTTCAAAAAAAACTTGGTAAATGTTTCAAAATCTTATTTATTTGAAAAGTATTGCACTCAATGAATTTGTATATTCAAACAAAAATCCTTCTCATATGAAATGAATATAATGAAGGGAAAGTTGCACCCGATTTAAATGAAAACTCGAAAAAGAAATCTAATCAAATTTAGCACTTAAAAGCTGGCGACTGTTGAAAAGTCTTAAAACTAACAAAAACATATCGTAAATTTATAAATTGCCAAAGTTTTTAAGTGTATGTATGTAAACTCAATTAAAATGCAAATGTATTGTAATAATCAAAAACAAAAAAGGAAAGAAAAGAAAATGCATTACAATGAAACTATTTAAGCATTAAGTGTACCATGTTCTATTTGTTCTCTGTCCGTATTAGTATGTACAGCATAGTACCTACATTTATTTCAAAAATAAAAGAAAACAAAACTACTAATAACATTCCATGTTATTTTGCTGTCATTAGAAGAAAGAAGCGCTATCAATTGACAAATTGTTAAATGTTTAACAGTTTAGTTAGCCAAATTTAGAAACAATAGCAAAAGTCAAACAAAAATAAAAATAAATATTAAAAAAACAAAAACAAAAACCAAAACCAAAATAATAATGAAATAAATGTGATTATGTCTTTATGAAGAGTTGAAATTAATTCATACACAATTAAATGTTATGTAAATAGCCCCAGAGCAGCGCCCCATCAAATGCTTTGTCTATTATAATAATAATTGCAATTTCAATATATACATGCATATATATACAAATATCAAATTTGATTTCCGATTGCAAATGAAATTGTATGCACATTAAGAGAATTTTAATTTTAATTGTCATAAATATACATTATTTGTGTAAATACTTATATTAATATGTTAACTAAATTAGTTTGGAGATGTCAACAAACAAAAGCAAAGAGCAAAACATAATAATGCGCCAATTTTAATAATAAGCGAATATATTTATAAATAAATAAAATATCAATGAGCAGATATTAAAATGCTAATTTACTAGCACATTGTGTGTGTGAGAGTGTGTGTATGGGTGAGTGTGAGTGTGTGTGTGTGAGTAAATGCGCAGATCGGATTAAGCATAGTTTAAAATAAGTACATATATATATAACTTGAATAAAAACTAAATGTGCATTGTTGTAAACTGTAATGTTTTTAAGTCTTACTTAATGTCACCGCTATAAACTACAATTAACATAAACTATTAAATAAAATCGAAACCATTTAGGTCGCGCAAAAGCGATCAAAACAAAAAGAAAAAAAAGAAAAAATAAATAAATAAATGTGTGCTAATTGTAAGTGTAAATTATTTGTGTATTTAAAAATCAATTTTTAGATGTATAAAAATTAAGATAAAATGCATTCGAATATATACGATAACATACACATAAAAAGCAAGAGCTGCATACTAAAAATTAACAACAAAATGATAACAACAATTGCCATAAAGTAATTTAACTTGAATTTAACAAGAACAAACCTAAGCTACAACAAAAACCGAAACTCTGTAAATATCCTTAAGCGTAATTCAATGTACGATACGATACGAGTATATGACACAAGCAAATCAAACAAATTATGAACAAAAACAAAAATCTTGAAAGGGAATTAATAAAAAAAAAGTATTTGTTTCAAAATCAAGTGCTGGTTTTCTACCTTTTAGGTGAACAACACTAGAACTCTTGTGCATTTCAGAACCTTTAACGTGTTCTCCCATTTTGTTGTCTATTCACATGCATTAAGCCCACTTTATACATCTGTGTACATCTTAGCCAAGTTGTTACGTTTTCGCGTAGCAGCATACTTTTTAAGAGGGTGCACAGAAAATTGGGTAATTTTTCGAAAATATTTCAAATACGTGAAAATGTGCACCGTGTACGTGACAACACGATCTAACGACTGTCCTGCAACAATAAAAATAAGGACAGCCCAAACCGTTTAGCAGTAAAAAGAGCAGGCGCCCAAGGAAGTAAGCAGACGACAGGACACTGCATAGGTGAGAGAATACAACGAGAAAGGATAATTGTAGCTGTTTATTTGTTGACTCTTCTAACAAGTACCAGGAAGTAGTTCATTACAAAATTGTATTTAATTCTAAGGAATTTTATTAATTGAATGACCTTAATAACTAGAAAAACTATATTTACTTACATCAATTTCTTTGTATACGAGAGAAGCAATGTACCTATATGTATATATAAACTAAATAGATTTTTTCTGACTTATCCTACATTTGTGACAGAGTCCTGTAATATTAATCGCAGCCATCCCATTCCACCGTAGTGACTTCTGTCTTATCCTTAAGTCCTTTTTGGCCAGTGGACCCTACTAATAAGCTGCCAGAAATAAGCGCATTTGATAAATAGATGACAAAGCCAAACAAATTATAAGTACCAACTGCCCGGGTGCCAACACATTTATTAGCCAACAAAATCTCTGTTCTGTTGAACAAATCGCCACAAATGAGCCGTTTGACCACCTGTCTGTTCACCTGCAGCTGCTCCAATGACAAAGAAAAGCCAACTTAAGCCAAATACTAAGGCATTGGTCAAGCATCTTAGCCATTGCGTGGCTCTGGCTCTGGCTCTGTGCAGCGGCTATCAAATGTCACATAAATCAGATTTGTCATTTAATTACAACAACAGCAGCTGAATTTGAACTTGGTAAATTCGTTAAAGCACAACCTTGTCTCAAATAGAGCTTAAGTTGAGCCTAAGCTGCTATTAGACAGACGTTTCCGCTGCCGCTCTATAAACATTTCTTTTTTGCGTAATTTCCGTTTCACTTAAGCTCCGAGTCTGAGTAGAAATATGCGTTGCCTACTTTACGGCTTTGCGGTCACATATGTGTGTGTGTGTATATGTATGTGTTGTATGTGTGGCTGTAATGGAATTCAACGTGTATATGAGACTTTTTGCATATTAAGCTCAATTGTCTGCAGCTTAAAAGTTTCATGTTTGATTTTGCACAGATAAGACGGCATAAATTGCCGCACAGGTAAAGTTTTGATTGCCCTAATGATAAGTTAAACTGTGCATTAAGCGACAAGGCCAAAGTTACACAAGTGGCTATCAAGGACGAACAGGACCTCGAGCTGTACAAGCGGCCGGCGGGACAAATCAAATTGAAATCAAATTATCCCCAAATTTTCAGTTAAAGTTCAACTCAAATAAATAAAATACAACTTTAAATAATAATTGGCTCATTTATTGGGTAACTTGATTGAATTCTGCTCTTTGATTTGAAAGCTTTTCAACCTGTTCGCATTGCTTAGCTGTTAAAGCTGCCTGTCATCCAATAATCCCTAGATCCAAACAGCGCACACCGTCAATTTCCATGCAACACAAATATGTGGCAAACAATGTCCTGTCTGCTTGCAGGACGATTTGGCCTTGCCTTGGTTATGCTCCGTTTTGTTGTTATCATTTGCAGCATTTGAAATGATTTGCAATAAAAGTGTCTGCTGTTGTCCATCGGCCACACCCCATTGCCGCATTACGTGCTGATGCTCCTTACTGCTGATTTAGCCAGTCGTCAGTCCTTGGCCGGTCCCTGGCCAGTTCCTGTTCCATCGTCATTGTCATTGTCATAGTCCTTGTCACCGTCACGTAATTTCATTGCCTTTGTTTATTTGTCTATATGTATTTGCTTTTATTTTTTATGTTCATCCTCGGACGTTTGCGGGTACAGTAAGGCCCAAGTCAACAAATGGATTAAAAACATGATTTGGCGTTAATACTTAATTCGGTCAGAGATTAATTTATATCAACTATTTCTCATTCACAGATACACATCTTAAGATACATAATTACATTGGCAAGATGTATTTTATGAATTATTGAAAAGTAAATCCTGGGTTCAACACAGAAACTTCTATTTTATAGATAGAAGTCTCAAATTGGCAATACGACGGAGCTTTTGTAGCTCCTATACAACTCTGACTTACACAGATGAGAAATCATACATTTGCTTAAATAAATTAAGCCCGCAACAGCAGCGCCCAAGGCAAAACCAACCTTAGTACCCTCCTGATATTGACAATATGTATGAATGCTCAGGAAAAAAACAAAGCATAAATAAACAGAGAATAACAAAACAATGCAAAAAACAGCACAGAATACCCGTAGATACAATCATAATTTTTTGGATTGCAATAAAAATGCGTGGCAAAATAAAAATACTCATAAAATGCTGCCTGCCAATTTCTGTCTGGAGACTCGCCTGCAATTGCTGGCACATAATTTGGCATTGCTTGTGCCATAAATTATATAGATTCTGAACAACATTTTTGGCTAGCAAGATGAGGCTAGGACTGAAACTGACTGCTTGCCGCACTGCCGCTTGCATGTTGGGACATTAAAAGGCATTTTAGTCATGGCAGTGGAAATGGAAATAATTTCATGTCATTGCAGTTACGTGATGTGAAGTATCACAGCAGCTGGCAGCCAGCTCAACGAATCCATCTTAAAGCAACAGTCTTTAAGCTACAAATGTTTGAAGTAAATACATAGTATCCTAGATGCAGTCCAGCACTTGAAGTATCAATCAGTTAAGGCGGAAAAGTCAATGAGCTGCAATCCAGAAATCTTGAAAAACTACTCGAGTTACAGTTAATCAGTTAGTCCTTGGCAATTGTTAAGCCAATCCACTGACAGCTAATCGATGAATCGAAAGGAGCTACTTTTGTGAAAGTAAATTGTTCTCAGCAACTGTCAACGAAAGCTGCAGAAATGCAATAAGTTTTTGTGTATTCTTTACTTTGACCTCAACTAAACAGAGTAAGTTTAATATATTTTTAAGAAATGCACTAATATTTTTAAGGATTGAAGTAACGAATAAGAGAGTCCAACTCTTAGTTAAAATTTAAGAAGGAAACTAGTCCAATAGGTGCAAGAAAATTATAAATGGTATTTTATCTTCAATAATCAAGTGTGTTGATGTGCTTAACTGGCATTTGATAAAAGGACTAGCTTATCACAACACAACAAATAGAGGTTGCCTACCCAAAAACACACGAACAATTTACATACGAGTATTATCGAGATTTTTGCATGAATCCCTTTCTGTGTATCCCTTTCCGTCTGTCGGCGCGTGTGTCTCATTATTGTTACCAGTTTTATTAGCTTTTAAAGATTTGCAGCTAAACAAAATGGCTAAAACGAAACCTGTGCCATTGCCTGGCCACATATCTTTTGCTGATGCTATCAGTAAACGCTAGTAAAACGCATTTTGTTACCTTGATTTTTTATGGCCTCGTGCCAGATACTCATGCGTATGTATCTATGGCTAAGAGAATGTGTTTTGGCCAGTTTTCGTGCATTACAAGGCAGCAACTTGTATTGGGGCAAGTCAGTTGAATCTTTTGCCTTGCTTATCTGCCACAAGGCTGGCCAAAATGGTTCATTCGATTTGATTTCAACCCAACTGGCTGAGTGGCTGCTGTCCATTTGTTGCCTACGCAGTGGAAACTCAACCGATATTTGATTTTTTATGACTTGGCTACTTTTCTTTATTTGGTTTGGTTTTTACCTTAACCTATTCTCTCTGGCCCTTATCCTGCCTTGCCTTCCCCTGCCTGGCTTGGCTTTGTTGGCTGCAGCGATTTCCTTTCGCTTAAAATAACAATTTCAAATGGATTTTATTGCCTTGGGGTTAGATTTGTGCTGGCTGGCATCCTTTTATATTCGCCTATGTCGCCTCCTTGACTCGACTTTTATCGTTTTGCATAAGCGCCTTTTACCAATTTTCTTGGCCTCTGACCATTCGCACACATGTGGCTCAAATCCTGCCCTTAAAGCCTAACAGTCAAGTGCATTACACACTGCACTCACAGCATCAAAAAACACCATTATAAAAACGGCATTGCTCAAAACTTTTCCCAACAGACAATAATTGAAAATGCCATGCGGTCGCTACAATTGTTGGCCAACTTTGCGCTGCCATAAAATTTATGTTAATTGAAATTTATATGCATTCAGTTCTCAGCTGTAAAAGAAAGCAAACTAATAAGCAAACAAACAAAAAAACTTTGTTGCAACCACATCAGAACTGATTTGGCTAATGCATCTGTTGCCCAAGACTTGTTATTCAGCATCGACAAAGTAAGACATATATTTGGAATATATAAAACCAAACGCATAAGATTCGAAAACTTGCAAACATTTTATTGAAAGAAAATTGTATAAAACAATCCGACAATTTATTGCTTTTTCCAGCTAAAGATATACTATACTGTAAAGAAATAGTATGGAATGTTAGATTAATTTAAGGCATACAACTAAAGAAAAAGAATAGGAATGAAATCTCCAACCCGGTGGTGGATGTTTTAGTAGCCGCTGTGCCCCAAGTCAAAGCTTTCTTTAAGGAAGAAGGATCTAGGAAAGGGTAAGGATATAATAAGTATAAGAATAATGTAGTTATAAAGTGGGGAAATAGAAACAATGATTAATTTTGATAGAATATAATTTTATTGTACTAGTACTAAAATACAAATGAATTGCCTATGAATATAGAGCAATGAAAGGATTGCAGGGTATCTCCTAGTTGAAGGCTCTACACAAGGTCATTTGCATTCATTTTTATTGCAATGCAAATTTGAAGCAGCACAATTGGCGCTGTCATAAAGCGTTTTCCGTTGCAGCCTTCGATTGCAGTTTCCCGCACATTATTGACACATGTGGCGCATTATGCAAAAATTTATGGCGGAAACATTTAGGCATGGACATTTATGGGGCGGCACTTAAAACTGCAGTAAAACGACGGACATGGCTTAAATTAGTTAATTTTATGCCACCCCCCAGGCCATTACTAAGCCCCTCAGGCATCCTCAGTGCAACATTTGAACGGTAAGCACTCGGCTCATGTGTGGGTAATGTGTGTGTTTTTAAAACCGCTTGATAATTACGAACGCTGTTTATGGGCTGTTGGCAAAATATATAAGTACCTATATATACAAATATGCGCGCGTGTGTGTGTGCCTTAGACTGTTTACCATAATTACCTGTTTATAATTAATTAAAATGCAATAAGCGTAAATTTGATAAAACCGGCACGCACATGCTTACTTTGCAGCCTTATATTTCGTATGGGTGTATTTTTGTATGTGTCGCGTGTCAGCAGTTTTTGCAGGCACTGTATGCTGCTAAATAAAATTAAATTGATAAACTAAATTACAATCGAATAGATAAGCCCTAATAATAATGCGCTGCAAAAATTAATTCATTAATAATTCAGTGAGCAGCCGAAAAGTAAGCAACATTTTTTCTATATTTGCATTTATTATTCAATTTTCTGCATTTCCAGGCACAATTTTCAGCCTGGATGGTAGAAACTAATTTGGACCGCAAGCCAATAAGGACGACGGCCAGGAGAGTGGGGCTGGGCAGCCGAGCAACGAAGGTGGAAAAATGCAGCATAAACACATTGGCGCTGACTTGAACAACAACAACAGCAACCAACAACAGGAAGTGTTGTTGCTGTCCTTGTTATAGTTGTAGTTGTTGTTGTTGTTATTTAATTTTCATTGCATTTTGCTTTTATGACTGCATTGCATGCACCGTCGCTTATTGACCATGAATAACCAACGGAAATGCAATACGCGCTGTGGTCGCGTTTCCTGTCTGCTCCATCCACCCTCCGATGAATCATGCTCTATGCCTGTGAAGGTGTGTGCCTGTGTATTAGTGGTCGGTGTGCACTTTAATTGCGGCAACGTTGTTATTTATGACTAAACGAAAATTGAATGACATTTCGCGAATGTTGCGACAGTTTTAATAGCCCTTAGTGGAGGGTATCTTCATATATTCTGGACTGAAGTTGTTGCAAGGAAATTACATTTATTTTGTGTCTCCTTTGAGTGGAACATTTTCTTTTAAGGCGAAGGAGATGTTTCATTTGAGCTCAAGCCGCCTAATGAAAACTTGTAAGGGTATTATTTTCAAAGCTACTTCACTTCTAAATTCCTGTAGAGCTATGAAGGCTCACAAGAGCAAAGGCAATCAAATAATATTATTATCATTTTCTTGTTTTAAAAATTGACTTGTGTTTATCTGTTTCAAGCTCTTCATCATGGTTTTTTTTTTCAAATTTCAGAAGAACTTACCCCGAGTTACAGGCAGTGGGACAATTACTGGACGTTCAAGAATACCCAATAGCTCGCCGAAGCAGCAAAGTTGCAAATTTGTCCATAAAAATGGTTTGTAAATGTTAACAAAATGCGAAATTTGAAAGAATGATCTGATGTGTATTGTCTAATCTAGATTGCCTTCAAGAAGCTAAGTTACAGAGTAAGGGCGCGAGCACACATAGAGCGGACAGGATCAGCACGAATAAATAAACACACAGAAAGCAATGAGAGTGCTCACAGCCAGCTTAGCTGAGAAAAGCGGAGAAGACCTAAAACGTCAAATGAGATATGTATGTTTTAATTGTTATCCAGCTGAAGGCCCTGGCAGCCATTGCTGGTATACACTTATCATATAGTTTTAAGTATTTGATTAGTCTTTAAAAAAAATATTATTCGATACGGAAATAATATAGAATTAATGGTAAGTGTAGTTGAAGTTTGTATTTCACATCAACTCATGTATTTCTTACTTATTGTCTTTATTACAAATCAGTTTCATGATAAATATGTTCAATCTTATTCATTAGTAAATTAATTATTATCATTATTTAAACGAAAATTAAAATGGAAATAAATAAACGTTAAACAATCAAACACTATGTTTTGTTGATGAAAACTGCAAGGATGGGAGCACTTATTATTTTCAGAATTCATGTTCGGCTTAATTCAGAGTTCGGCCAGTATTACCATCAGAAATCGTTAGGCTGCGATTTCAAATAATGCCAATCGATAGCGTAGGCCCTTACGATCCTAGTGCACAATGTCCTTTCAAAATCTGCAAGGATACGACTGAATGGGAGCTAATAGAAAACAGTACCATATGTATGTGCAGAAATTCAAAATTTTGTTGCATACACTTTGGCTGCTGATCTTAAGCTAGAACATCTTGCGGCACATTTTTAGCTATAGGTCGGCCAAATCCTTAAGGATTTCGAAAACACATACATTTCTGTACTCGTAGGAATCAGGACTATCGATTGGCATTCAAGAATTTTCAGGATTTCACCGAAAAAAACACTTCAAATTTTTGCAAGGGGGTAGGTCAGAAAAAAGGACCAAAAATCACAAAATCGTCAGTAACTCGGTCATTTCAAGGACGATCTTGATGTCCTTTGGCCAAAAGATAGAGCACTTCATCCCAAATCCGAATATATAACCCAAAGGACGAATATCCTTAAAGGAGCTGAGAAATAAGGACTTTTCTGTATACAGAAAATAGGCGATATCTCGGCCGTATCCTTGCGTATCCTGACGGGTCCTGTGTCAGACAACTTGGCATTATCAGGGCTACAATCTTGCCAAAGGACATCAAAATCGTCCTTGTAGTTTCCGAGATATTGAGCATTTTGTATTTTGGGCACGATTCCTTGTCGCCCTCGCACTGAAAAATTTCAAGTCGATGGTCCTTAGATGACCCCATAATCCTTGAATGCCAATCGATAGAGTAGGTCCTTACGATCCTAACACACAAGGTCCTTTGAAAATCTGCAAGGATACGGCTGAATGGGAGCTAACAGAAGATAGTACCATATGTATGTGCAGAAATTCAAAATATTTGTTGCATACTTTGAGGTGCTGATCTAAGGCTATATGAGGCATAGTTTTAGCTATAGCTCGGCCAAATCCTTAAGGATCTCGAAAACACATACATTTCTGTACTCGTAGGTATCAGGACTATCGATTGGCATTCAAGAATTTTCAGGATTTCACCGAAAAAAACACTTCAAATTTTTGCAAGGGGGTAGGTCAGAAAAAAGGACCAAAAATCACAAAATCGTCAGTAACTCGGTCATTTCAAGGACGATCTTGATGTCCTTTGGCCAAAAGATAGAGCACTTCATCCCAAATCCGAATATATAACCCAAAGGACGAATATCCTTAAAGGAGCTGAGAAATAAGGACTTTTCTGTATACAGAAAATAGGCGATATCTCGGCCGTATCCTTGCGTATCCTGACGGGTCCTGTGTCAGACAACTTGGCATTATCAGGGCTACAATCTTGCCAAAGGACATCAAAATCGTCCTTGTAGCTTCCGAGATATTGAGCATTTTGTATTTTGGGCACGATTCCTTGCGCCCTCGCACTGAAAAATTTCAAGTCGATGGTCCTTAGATGACCCCATAATCCTTGAATGCCAATCGATAGAGTAGGTCCTTACGATCCTAACACACAAGGTGCTTTGAAAATCTGCAAGGATACGGCTGAATGGGAGCTAACAGAAGATAGTACCATATGTATGTGCAGAAATGCAAAATATTTGTTGCATACTTTGAGGTGCTGCTTTAAGGCTATATGAGGCATAGTTTTAGGTATAGCTCGGCCAAATCCTTAAGGATCTCGAAAACACATACATTTCTGTACTCGTAGGAATCAGGACTATCGATTGGCACTCAAGAATTTTCAGGATTTCACCGAAAAAAACACTTCAAATTTTTGCAAGGGGGTAGGTCAGAAAAAAGGACCAAAAATCACAAAATCGTCAGTAACTCGGTCATTTCAAGGACGATTTTGATGTCCTTTGGCCAAAAGATAGAGCACTTCATCCCAAATCCGAATATATAACCCAAAGGACGAATATCCTTAAAGGAGCTGAGAAATAAGGACTTTTCTGTATACAGAAAATAGGCGATATCTCGGCCGTATCCTTGCGTATCCTGACGGGTCCTGTGTCAGACAACTTGGCATTATCAGGGCTACAATCTTGCCAAAGGACATCAAAATCGTCCTTGTAGTTTCCGAGATATTGAGCATTTTGTATTTTGGGCACGATTCCTTGCGCCCTCGCACTGAAAAATTTCAAGTCGATGGTCCTTAGATGACCCCATAATCCTTGAATGCCAATCGATAGAGTAGGTCCTTACGATCCTAACACACAAGGTCCTTTGAAAATCTGCAAGGATACGGCTGAATGGGAGCTAACAGAAGATAGTACCATATGTATGTGCAGAAATTCAAAATATTTGTTGCATACTTTGAGGTGCTGATCTAAGGCTATATGAGGCATAGTTTTAGCTATAGCTCGGCCAAATCCTTAAGGATATCGAAAACACATACATTTCTGTACTCGTAGGAATCAGGACTATCGATTGGCATTCAAGAATTTTCAGGATTTCACCGAAAAAAACACTTCAAATTTTTGCAAGGGGGTAGGTCAGAAAAAAGGACCAAAAATCACAAAATCGTCAGTAACTCGGTCATTTCAAGGACGATTTTGATGTCCTTTGGCCAAAAGATAGAGCACTTCATCCCAAATCCGAATATATAACCCAAAGGACGAATATCCTTAAAGGAGCTGAGAAATAAGGACTTTTCTGTATACAGAAAACTAGCGATTTCTCGGCCGTATCCTTGCGTATCCTGACGGGTCCTGTGTCAGACAACTTGGCATTATCAGGGCTACAATCTTGCCAAAGGACATCAAAATCGTCCTTGTAGTTTCCGAGATATTGAGCATTTTGTATTTTGGGCACGATTCCTTTCGCCCTCGCACTGAAAAATTTCAAGTCGATGGTCCTTAGATGACCCCATAATCCTTGAATGCCAATCGATAGAGTAGGTCCTTACGATCCTAACACACAAGGTCCTTTGAAAATCTGCAAGGATACGGCTGAATGGGAGCTAACATAAGATAGTACCATATGTATGTGCAGAAATTCAAAATATTTGTTGCATACTTTGAGGTGCTGATCTAAGGCTATATGAGGCA
>JBAMCL010000729.1:0-32320 GCA_037075165.1 Hirtodrosophila histrioides | reverse complement strand
GTATTGCTATCCATCTATATCCATCTATATCCATCTATATCCATCTATATCCATCTATATCCATCTATATCCATCTATATCCATCTATATCCATCTATATCCATCTATATCCATCTATATCCATCTATATCCATCTATATCCATCTATATCCATCTATATCCATCTATATCCATCTATATCCATCTATATCCATCTATATCCATCTATATCCATCTATATCCATCTATATCCATCTATATCCATCTATATCCATCTATATCCATCTATATCCATCTATATCCATCTATATCCATCTATATCCATCTATATCCATCTATATCCATCTATATCCATCTATATCCATCTATATCCATCTATATCCATCTATATCCATCTATATCCATCTATATCCATCTATATCCATCTATATCCATCTATATCCATCTATATCCATCTATATCCATCTATATCCATCTATATCCATCTATATCCATCTATATCCATCTATATCCATCTATATCCATCTATATCCATCTATATCCATCTATATCCATCTATATCCATCTATATCCATCTATATCCATCTATATCCATCTATATCCATCTATATCCATCTATATCCATCTATATCCATCTATATCCATCTATATCCATCTATATCCATCTATATCCATCTATATCCATCTATATCCATCTATATCCATCTATATCCATCTATATCCATCTATATCCATCTATATCCATCTATATCCATCTATATCCATCTATATCCATCTATATCCATCTATATCCATCTATATCCATCTATATCCATCTATATCCATCTATATCCATCTATATCCATCTATATCCATCTATATCCATCTATATCCATCTATATCCATCTATATCCATCTATATCCATCTATATCCATCTATATCCATCTATATCCATCTATATCCATCTATATCCATCTATATCCATCTATATCCATCTATATCCATCTATATCCATCTATATCCATCTATATCCATCTATATCCATCTATATCCATCTATATCCATCTATATCCATCTATATCCATCTATATCCATCTATATCCATCTATATCCATCTATATCCATCTATATCCATCTATATCCATCTATATCCATCTATATCCATCTATATCCATCTATATTTATCTATATCCATCTATATCCATCTATATCCATCTATATCCATCTATATCCATCTATATCCATCTATATCCATCTATATCCATCTATATCCATCTATATCCATCTATATTTATCTATATCCATCTATATCCATCTATATCCATCTATATCCATCTATATCCATTTATATCCATTTAAATCCATCTATATCCATCTATATCCATCTATATCCATCTATATCCATCTATATCCATCTATATCCATCTATATCCATCTATATCCATCTATATCCATCTATATCCATCTATATCCATATATATCCATCTATATCCATCTATATCCATCTATATCCACCTATATCCATCTATATCCATCTATATCCATCTATATCCATCTATATCCATCTATATCCATCTATATCCATCTTCATCCATCTATATCCATCTATATCCATCTATATCCATCTATATCCATCTATATCCATCTATATCCATCTATATCCATCTATATCCATCTATATCCATCTATATCCATCTATATCCATCTATATCTATGTATATCCATCTATATCCATCTATATCCATCTATATCCATCTATATCCATCTATATCCATCTATATCCATCTATATCCATCTATATCCATCTATATCCATCTATATCCATCTATATCCATCTATATCCATCTATATCCATCTATATCCATCTATATCCATCTATATCCATCTATATCCATCTATATCCATCTATATCCATCTATATCCATCTATATCCATCTATATCCATCTATATCCATCTATATCCATCTATATCTATGTATATCCATCTATATCCATCTATATCCATCTATATCCATCTATATCCATCTATATCCATCTATATCCATCTATATCCATCTATATCCATCTAATATCCATCTATATCCATCTATATCCATCTATATCCATCTATATCCATCTATATCCATCTATATCCATCTATATCCATCTATATCCATCTATATCCATCTATATCCATCTATATCCATCTATATCCATCTATATCCATGTATATCCATCTATATCCATCTATTTAAATCTATATCCATCTATATCCATCAATATCCATCTATATCCATCTATATCCATATATATCCATCTATATCCATGTACATCCATCTATATCTATGTATATCCATCTATATCCATCTATATCCATCTATGTCCATCTATATCCATCTATATCCATTTATATCCATATATATCCATCTATATCCATCTATATCCATCTATATCCATCTATATTTATCTATATACATCTATATCCATCTATATCCATCTATATACATCTATATCCATCTATATCCATCTATATTTATCTATATTTATCTATATCCATCTATATCCATCTATATCCATCTATATCCATCTATATCCATCTATATCCATCTATATACATCTATATCCATCTATATCCATCTATATCCATCTATATCCATCTATATGCATCTATATCCATATATATCCATATATATCCATCTATATCCATCTATATCCATCTATATCCATCTATATCCATCTATATCCATCTATATCCATCTATATCCATCTATTTCCATCTATATCCATCTATATCCATCTATACCCATCTATATCCATCTATATCCATCTATATCCATCTATATTCATCTATATCCATCTATATCCATCTATATCCATCACGTAAAAATGAAAATATCTGTGAAATAACAGCTGCAAACACATGGAAACAAAATGGCCACCGTATGCAGAATAAACGGTACCTTGTACTGGTACTTTTACCAATTACCATGTGGACAGGCTGCAAAATGGCTACTAAAAAATACTTAACAATAACAATGTAGCAGAGTGATACTACGATACGTCGAACTCAAACTCATTAATGTATCTCTACACGTTTATACAGCACTATATTTCGTACAGGATTTCGCGTCTATGTTGCGATCTCTTTTTCTTTATATTCCCCGTTTATAACACGTTTAATATCTTCTGTTGCCAAAGAGCGGCAATATATCAATATATGTACACATATGTATACATACATATTTAGTGTTTCTGCACTTCTTCGATGGCATCTCCTTGATATGACTAGGATACAACAGCTGCTGCTACTACATCTCCCACATATTTGATCAGAAACTTGTACCCCACGCGTTCCGTTCAACCGAATCAACCAACAAACCTTCTACCTAATACTACCCCCCTCTAGGGCGATGTGAACAGCGCTTGGAAGCATGATATGTACGATGGTCCAAAGCGTAACGGCAGTGCTGCCAACAGCACAGGGCCAACACGTTTGATCGTTGGCAATTTGGACTATGGTGTATCAAATACGGATATCAAGGAGCTATTCAATGACTTTGGTCCCATGAAGAAGGCGGCCGTGCATTACGATCGTTCCGGTCGTTCATTGGGCACCGCTGATGTAATATTCGAGCGTCGCTCAGATGCCCTGAAGGCCATTAAACAATATCATGGCGTCCCCTTGGATGGCCGCCCCATGACCATACAACTAGCCGTCTCCGATGTTTCTGCCCTAACACGCCCCGTGGCTGCCGATGATGTGAGACGTCGCGTGGGTGCCGGCTCAGGGCCATCATTCAAACGTGGTGGTGGACAAGCGGGCGGCGCACCCCGTCGCGGTAGTTTCAGACGTCCAGCTGGTGGCAAGCCCGCTGCTGCCACTGGAGGCCAACGTCGCGAACGCAAAGCTCCGCCAAAACCGCTGAGGAATTGGATGCCGAGTTAGATTCATACATTAACGACATGAAGATCTAATTAGCTATAGTCTGAATTTAGCATAAACTAAAGTACATGGACTCAATTTGGTTCAGCAAAACGGAACTACAACAATTTCAACGAACCGAACTTGTGCGAAAACAGCATTTAGTCATAAACTCTTATAACATCTATTTACTTACTTTTCATATAAATTATACACACAATGAATGCTGTTTGAGTTTGCGCATTAAATAATCTGTTGTTGATGTATCTAATGTGGCGCCCTCTAGTTAATAAGTCGTATAAAATACAGATTAATGTATTTTATTCATAAATATAATTTTAATATGTATATTAAAGAACATTGACGCATTGGTCACTATTATATCCATCTATATCCATCTATATCCATCTATATCCATATATATCCATCTATATCCATATATATCCATCTATATCCATCTATATCCATCTATATCCATCTATATCCATCTATATCCATCTATATCCATCTATATCCATCTATATTCATCTATATTCATCTATATCCATCTATATCCATCTATATCCATCTATATCCATCTATATCCATCTAAATCCATCTATATCCATCTATATCCATCTATATCCATCTATATCCATCTATATCCATCTATATCCATCTATATCCATCTATATCCATCTATATCCATCTATATCCATCTATATCCATCTATATCCATCTATATCCATCTATATCCATCTATATCCATCTATATCCATCTATATCCATCTATATCCATCTATATCCATCTATATCCATCTATATCCATCTATATCCATCTATATCCATCTATATCCATCTATATCCATCTATATCCATCTATATCCATCTATATCCATCTATATCCATCTATATCCATCTATATCCATCTATATCCATCTATATCCATCTATATCCATCTATATCCATCTATATCCATCTATATCCATCTATATCCATCTATATCCATCTACATCCATCTATATCCATCTATATCCATCTATATCCATCTATATCCATCTATATCCATCTATATCCATCTATATCCATCTATATCCATCTATATCCATCTATATCCATCTATATCCATCTATATCCATCTATATCCATCTATATCCATCTATATCCATCTATATCCATCTATATCCATCTATATCCATCTATATCCATCTATATCCATCTATATCCATCTATATCCATCTATATCCATATATATCCATCTATATCCATCTATATCCATCTATATCCATCTATATCCATCTATATCCATCTATATCCATCTATATCCATCTATATCCATCTATATCCATCTATATCCATCTATATCCATCTATATCCATCTATATCCATCTATATCCATCTATATCCATCTATATCCATCTATATCCATCTATATCCATCTATATCCATCTATATCCATCTATATCCATCTATATCCATCTATATCCATCTATATCCATCTATATCCATCTATATCCATCTATATCCATCTATATCCATCTATATCCATCTATATCCATCTATATCCATCTATATCCATCTATATCCATCTATATCCATCTATATCCATCTATATCCATCTATATCCATCTATATCCATCTATATCCATCTATATCCATCTATATCCATCTATATCCATCTATATCCATCTATATCCATCTATATCCATCTATATCCATCTATATCCATCTATATCCATCTATATCCATCTATATCCATCTATATCCATCTATATCCATCTATATCCATCTATATTTATCTATATCCATCTATATCCATCTATATCCATCTATATCCATCTATATCCATCTATATCCATCTATATCCATCTATATCCATCTAAATCCATCTATATCCATCTATATACATCTATATCCATCTACATCCATCTATATCCATCTCTATCCATCTATATCCATGTATATCCATCTATATCCATCTATATCCATGTATATCCATCTATATCCATCTATATCCATCTATATCCATCTATATCCATCTATATCCATCTATATCCATCTATATCCAACTATATCCATCTATATCCATCTATATCCATCTATATCCATCTATATCCATCTATATCCATCTATATCCATCTATATCCATCTATATCCATCTATATCCATCTATATCCATCTATATCCATCTATATCCATCTATATCCATCTATATCCATCTATATCCATCTATATCCATCTATATCCATCTATATCCATCTATATCCATCTATATCCATCTATATCCATCTATATCCATCTATATCCATCTATATCCATCTATATCCATCTATATCCATCTATATCCATCTATATCCATCTATATCCATCTATATCCATCTATATCCATCTATATCCATCTATATCCATCTATATCCATCTATATCCATCTATATCCATCTATATCCATCTATATCCATCTATATCCATCTATATCCATCTATATCCATCTATATCCATCTATATCCATCTATATCCATCTATATCCATCTATATCCATCTATATCCATCTATATCCATCTATATCCATCTATATCCATCTATATCCATCTATATCCATCTATATCCATCTATATCCATCTATATCCATCTATATCCATCTATATCCATCTATATCCATCTATATCCATCTATATCCATCTATATCCATCTATATCCATCTATATCCATCTATATCCATCTATATCCATCTATATCCATCTATATCCATCTATATCCATCTATATCCATCTATATCCATTTATATCCATCTATATCCATCTATATCCATCTATATCCATCTATATCCATCTATATCCATCTATATCCATCTATATCCATCTATATCCATCTATATCCATCTATATCCATCTATATCCATCTATATCCATCTATATCCATCTATATCCATCTATATCCATCTATATCCATCTATATCCATCTATATCCATCTATATCCATCTATATCCATCTATATCCATCTATATCCATCTATATCCATCTATATCCATCTATATCCATCTATATCCATCTATATCCATCTATATCCATCTATATCCATCTATATCCATCTATATCCATCTATATCCATCTATATCCATCTATATCCATCTATATCCATCTATATCCATCTATATCCATCTATATCCATCTATATCCATCTATATCCATATATATCCATCTATATCCATCTATATCCATCTATATCCATCTATATCCATCTATATCCATCTATATCCATCTATATCCATCTATATCCATCTATATCCATCTATATCCATCTATATCCATCTATATCCATCTATATCCATCTATATCCATCTATATCCATCTATATCCATCTATATCCATCTATATCCATCTATATCCATCTATATCCATCTATATCCATCTATATCCATCTATATCCATCTATTAAATCTATATCCATCTATATCCATCTATATCCATCTATATCCATCTATATCCATCTACATCCATCTATATCCATCTATATCCATCTATATCCATCTATATCCATCTATATCTATCTATATCCATCTATATCCATCTATATCCATCTATATCCATCTATATCCATCTATATCCATCTATATCCATCTATATCCATCTATATCCATCTATATCCATCTATATCCATCTATATCCATCTATATCCATCTATATCCATCTATATTCATCTATATCCATCTATATCCATCTATATCCATCTATATCCATCTATATCCATCTATATCCATCTATATCCATCTATATCCATCTATATCCATCTATATCCATCTATATCCATCTATATCCATCTATATCCATCTATATCCATCTATATCCATCTATATCCATCTATATCCATCTATATCCATCTATATCCATCTATATCCATCTATATCCATCTATATCCATCTATATCCATCTATATCCATCTATATCCATCTATATCCATCTATATCCATCTATATCCATCTAAATCCATCTATATCCATCTACATCCATCTATATCCATCTATATCCATCTATATCCATCTATATCCATCTATATCCATCTATATCTATCTATATCCATCTATATCCATCTATATCCATCTATATCCATCTATATCCATCTATATCCATCTATATCCATCTATATCCATCTATATCCATCTATATCCATCTATATCCATCTATATCCATCTATATCCATCTATATCCATCTATATCCATCTATATCCATCTATATCCATCTATATCCATCTATATCCATCTATATCCATCTATATCCATCTATATCCATCTATATCCATCTATATCCATCTATATCCATCTATATCCATCTATATCCATCTATATCCATCTATATCCATCTATATCCATCTATATCCATCTATATCCATCTATATCCATCTATATCCATCTATATCCATCTATATCCATCTATATCCATCTATATCCATCTATATCCATCTATATCCATCTATATCCATCTATATCCATCTATTAATCTATATCCATCTATATCCATCTATATCCATCTATATCCATCTATATCCATCTATATCCATCTATATCCATCTATATCCATCTATATCCATCTATATCCATCTATATCCATCTATATCCATCTATATCCATCTATATCCATCTATATCCATCTATATCCATCTATATCCATCTATATCCATCTATATCCATCTATATCCATCTATATCCATCTATATCCATCTATATCCATCTATATCCATCTATATCCATCTATATCCATCTATATCCATCTATATCCATCTATATCCATCTATATCCATCTATATCCATCTATATCCATCTATATCCATCTATATCCATCTATATCCATCTATATCCATCTATATCCATCTATATCCATCTATATCCATCTATATCCATCTATATCCATCTATATCCATCTATATCCATCTATATCCATCTATATCCATCTATATCCATCTATATCCATCTATATCCATCTATATCCATCTATATCCATCAATATCCATCTATATCCATCTATATCCATCTATATCCATCTATATCCATCTATATCCATCTATATCCATCTATATCCATCTATATCCATCTATATCCATCTATATCCATCTATATCCATCTATATCCATCTATATCCATCTATATCCATCTATATCCATCTATATCCATCTATATCCATCTATATCCATCTATATCCATCTATATCCATCTATATCCATCTATATCCATCTATATCCATCTATATCCATCTATATCCATCTATATCCATCTATATCCATCTATATCCATCTATATCCATCTATATCCATCTATATCCATCTATATCCATCTATATCCATCTATATCCATCTATATCCATCTATATCCATCTATATCCATCTATATCCATCTATATCCATCTATATCCATCTATATCCATCTATATCCATCTATATCCATCTATATCCATCTATATCCATCTATATCCATCTATATCCATCTATATCCATCTATATCCATCTATATCCATCTATATCCATCTATATCCATCTATATCCATCTATATCCATCTATATCCATCTATATCCATCTATATCCATCTATATCCATCTATATCCATCTATATCCATCTATATCCATCTATATCCATCTATATCCATCTATATCCATCTATATCCATCTATATCCATCTATATCCATCTATATCCATCTATATCCATCTATATCCATCTATATCCATCTATATCCATCTATATCCATCTATATCCATCTATATCCATCTATATCCATCTATATCCATCTATATCCATCTATATCCATCTATATCCATCTATATCCATCTATATCCATCTATATCCATCTATATCCATCTATATCCATCTATATCCATCTATATCCATCTATATCCATCTATATCCATCTATATCCATCTATATCCATCTATATCCATCTATATCCATCTATATCCATCTATATCCATCTATATCCATCTATATCCATCTATATCCATCTATATCCATCTATATCCATCTATATCCATCTATATCCATCTATATCCATCTATATCCATCTATATCCATCTATATCCATCTATATCCATCTATATCCATCTATATCCATCTATATCCATCTATATCCATCTATATCCATCTATATCCATCTATATCCATCTATATCCATCTATATCCATCTATATCCATCTATATCCATCTATATCCATCTATATCCATCTATATCCATCTATATCCATCTATATCCATCTATATCCATCTATATCCATCTATATACATCTACATCCATCTATATCCATCTATATCCATCTATATCCATCTATATTCATTTTTATCTATCTATATCCATCTATATCCATCTATATCCATCTATATCCATCTATATCCATCTATATCCATCTATATCCATCTATATCCATCTATATCCATCTATATCCATCTATATCCATCTATATCCATCTATATCCATCTATATCCATCTATATCCATCTATATCCATCTATATCCATCTATATCCATCTATATCCATCTATATCCATCTATATCCATCTATATCCATCTATATCCATCTATATCCATCTATATCCATCTATATCCATCTATATCCATCTATACCCATGTATATCCATCTATATCCATGTATATCCATCTATATCCATCTATTTAAATCTATATCCATCTATATCCATCTATATCCATCTATATCCATCTATATCCATCTATATCCATCTATATCCATCTATATCCATCTATATCCATCTATATCCATCTATATCCATCTATATCCATCTATATCCATCTATATCCATCTATATCCATCTATATCCATCTATATCCATCTATATCCATCTATATCCATCTATATCCATCTATATCCATCTATATCCATCTATATCCATCTATATCCATCTATATCCATCTATATCCATCTATATCCATCTATATCCATCTATATCCATCTATATCCATCTATATCCATCTATATCCATCTATATCCATCTATATCCATCTATATCCATCTATATCCATCTATATCCATCTATATCCATCTATATCCATCTATATTCATCTATATTCATCTATATCCATCTATATCCATCTATATCCATCTATATCCATTTATATCCATCTATATCCATCTATATCCATCTATATCCATCTATATCCATCTATATCCATCTATATCCATCTATATCCATCTATATCCATCTATATCCATCTATATCCATCTATATCCATCTATATCCATCTATATCCATCTATATCCATCTATATCCATCTATATCCATCTATATCCATCTATATCCATCTATATCCATCTATATCCATCTATATCCATCTATATCCATCTATATCCATCTATCATCCATCTATATCCATCTATATCCATCTATATCCATCTATATCCATCTATATCCATCTATATCCATCTATATCCATCTATATCCATCTATATCCATCTATATCCATCTATATCCATCTATATCCATCTATATCCATCTATATCCATCTATATCCATCTATATCCATCTATATCCATCTATATCCATCTATATCCATCTATATCCATCTATATCCATCTATATCCATCTATATCCATCTATATCCATCTATATCCATCTATATCCATCTATATCCATCTATATCCATCTATATCCATCTATATCCATCTATATCCATCTATATCCATCTATATCCATCTATATCCATCTATATCCATCTATATCCATCTATATCCATCTATATCCATCTATATCCATCTATATCCATCTATATCCATCTATATCCATCTATATCCATCTATATCCATCTATATCCATCTATATCCATCTATATCCATCTATATCCATCTATATCCATCTATATCCATCTATATCCATCTATATCCATCTATATCCATCTATATCCATCTATATCCATCTATATCCATCTATATCCATCTATATCCATCTATATCCATCTATATCCATCTATATCCATCTATATCCATCTATATCCATCTATATCCATCTATATCCATCTATATCCATCTATATCAATCTATATCCATCTATATCCATCTATATCCATCTATATCCATCTATATCCATCTATATCCATCTATATCCATCTATATCCATCTATATCTATCTATATCCATCTATATCCATCTATATCCATCTATATCCATCTATATCCATCTATATCCATCTATATCCATCTATATCCATCTATATCCATCTATATCCATCTATATCCATCTATATCCATCTATATCCATCTATATCCATCTATATCCATCTATATCCATCTATATCCATCTATATCCATCTATATTCATCTATATCCATCTATATCCATCTATATCCATCTATATCCATCTATATCCATCTATATCCATCTATATCCATCTATATCCATCTATATCCATCTATATCCATCTATATCCATCTATATCCATCTATATCCATCTATATCCATCTATATCCATCTATATCCATCTATATCCATCTATATCCATCTATATCCATCTATATCCATCTATATCCATCTATATCCATCTATATCCATCTATATCCATCTATATCCATCTATATCCATCTATATCCATCTATATCCATCTATATCCATCTATATCCATCTATATCCATCTATATCCATCTATATCCATCTATATCCATCTATATCCATCTATATCCATCTATATCCATCTATATCCATCTATATCCATCTATATCCATCTATATCCATCTATATCCATCTATATCCATCTATATCCATCTATATCCATCTATATCCATCTATATCCATCTATATCCATCTATATCCATCTATATCCATCTATATCCATCTATATCCATCTATATCCATCTATATCCATCTATATCCATCTATATCCATCTATATCCATCTATATCCATCTATATCCATCTATATCCATCTATATCCATCTATATCCATCTATATCCATCTATATCCATCTATATCCATCTATATCCATCTATATCCATCTATATCCATCTATATCCATCTATATCCATCTATATCCATCTATATCCATCTATATCCATCTATATCCATCTATATCCATCTATATCCATCTATATCCATCTATATCCATCTATATCCATCTATATCCATCTATATCCATCTATATCCATCTATATCCATCTATATCCATCTATATCCATCTATATCCATCTATATCCATCTATATCCATCTATATCCATCTATATCCATCTATATCCATCTATATCCATCTATATCCATCTATATCCATCTATATCCATCTATATCCATCTATATCCATCTATATCCATCTATATCCATCTATATCCATCTATATCCATCTATATACATCTATATCCATCTATATCCATCTATATCCATCTATATCCATCTATATCCATCTATATCCATCTATATCCATCTATATCCATCTATATCCATCTATATCCATCTATATCCATCTATATCCATCTATATCCATCTATATCCATCTATATCCATCTATATCCATCTATATCCATCTATATCCATCTATATCCATCTATATCCATCTATATCCATCTATATCCATCTATATCCATCTATATCCATCTATATCCATCTATATCCATCTATATCCATCTATATCCATCTATATCCATCTATATCCATCTATATCCATCTATATCCATCTATATCCATCTATATCCATCTATATCCATCTATATCCATCTATATCCATCTATATCCATCTATATCCATCTATATCCATCTATATCCATCTATATCCATCTATATCCATCTATATCCATCTATATCCATCTATATCCATCTATATCCATCTATATCCATCTATATCCATCTATATCCATCTATATCCATCTATATCCATCTATATCCATCTATATCCATCTATATCCATCTATATCCATCTATATCCATCTATATCCATCTATATCCATCTATATCCATCTATATCCATCTATATCCATCTATATCCATCTATATCCATCTATATCCATCTATATCCATCTATATCCATCTATATCCATCTATATCCATCTATATCCATCTATATCCATCTATATCCATCTATATCCATCTATATCCATCTATATCCATCTATATCCATCTATATCCATCTATATCCATCTATATCCATCTATATCCATCTATATCCATCTATATCCATCTATATCCATCTATATCCATCTATATCCATCTATATCCATCTATATCCATCTATATCCATCTATATCCATCTATATCCATCTATATCCATCTATATCCATCTATATCCATCTATATCCATCTATATCCATCTATATCCATCTATATCCATCTATATCCATCTATATCCATCTATATCCATCTATATCCATCTATATCCATCTATATCCATCTATATCCATCTATATCCATCTATATCCATCTATATCCATCTATATCCATCTATATCCATCTATATCCATCTATATCCATCTATATCCATCTATATCCATCTATATCCATCTATATCCATCTATATCCATCTATATCCATCTATATCCATCTATATCCATCTATATCCATCTATATCCATCTATATCCATCTATATCCATCTATATCCATCTATATCCATCTATATCCATCTATATCCATCTATATCCATCTATATCCATCTATATCCATCTATATCCATCTATATCCATCTATATCCATCTATATCCATCTATATCCATCTATATCCATCTATATCCATCTATATCCATCTATATCCATCTATATCCATCTATATCCATCTATATCCATCTATATCCATCTATATCCATCTATATCCATCTATATCCATCTATATCCATCTATATCCATCTATATCCATCTATATCCATCTATATCCATCTATATCCATCTATATCCATCTATATCCATCTATATCCATCTATATCCATCTATATCCATCTATATCCATCTATATCCATCTATATCCATCTATATCCATCTATATCCATCTATATCCATCTATATCCATCTATATCCATCTATATCCATCTATATCCATCTATATCCATCTATATCCATCTATATCCATCTATATCCATCTATATCCATCTATATCCATCTATATCCATCTATATCCATCTATATCCATCTATATCCATCTATATCCATCTATATCCATCTATATCCATCTATATCCATCTATATCCATCTATATCCATCTATATCCATCTATATCCATCTATATCCATCTATATCCATCTATATCCATCTATATCCATCTATATCCATCTATATCCATCTATATCCATCTATATCCATCTATATCCATCTATATCCATCTATATCCATCTATATCCATCTATATCCATCTATATCCATCTATATCCATCTATATCCATCTATATCCATCTATATCCATCTATATCCATCTATATCCATCTATATCCATCTATATCCATCTATATCCATCTATATCCATCTATATCCATCTATATCCATCTATATCCATCTATATCCATCTATATCCATCTATATCCATCTATATCCATCTATATCCATCTATATCCATCTATATCCATCTATATCCATCTATATCCATCTATATCCATCTATATCCATCTATATCCATCTATATCCATCTATATCCATCTATATCCATCTATATCCATCTATATCCATCTATATCCATCTATATCCATCTATATCCATCTATATCCATCTATATCCATCTATATCCATCTATATCCATCTATATCCATCTATATCCATCTATATCCATCTATATCCATCTATATCCATCTATATCCATCTATATCCATCTATATCCATCTATATCCATCTATATCCATCTATATCCATCTATATCCATCTATATCCATCTATATCCATCTATATCCATCTATATCCATCTATATCCATCTATATCCATCTATATCCATCTATATCCATCTATATCCATCTATATCCATCTATATCCATCTATATCCATCTATATCCATCTATATCCATCTATATCCATCTATATCCATCTATATCCATCTATATCCATCTATATCCATCTATATCCATCTATATCCATCTATATCCATCTATATCCATCTATATCCATCTATATCCATCTATATCCATCTATATCCATCTATATCCATCTATATCCATCTATATCCATCTATATCCATCTATATCCATCTATATCCATCTATATCCATCTATATCCATCTATATCCATCTATATCCATCTATATCCATCTATATCCATCTATATCCATCTATATCCATCTATATCCATCTATATCCATCTATATCCATCTATATCCATCTATATCCATCTATATCCATCTATATCCATCTATATCCATCTATATCCATCTATATCCATCTATATCCATCTATATCCATCTATATCCATCTATATCCATCTATATCCATCTATATCCATCTATATCCATCTATATCCATCTATATCCATCTATATCCATCTATATCCATCTATATCCATCTATATCCATCTATATCCATCTATATCCATCTATATCCATCTATATCCATCTATATCCATCTATATCCATCTATATCCATCTATATCCATCTATATCCATCTATATCCATCTATATCCATCTATATCCATCTATATCCATCTATATCCATCTATATCCATCTATATCCATCTATATCCATCTATATCCATCTATATCCATCTATATCCATCTATATCCATCTATATCCATCTATATCCATCTATATCCATCTATATCCATCTATATCCATCTATATCCATCTATATCCATCTATATCCATCTATATCCATCTATATCCATCTATATCCATCTATATCCATCTATATCCATCTATATCCATCTATATCCATCTATATCCATCTATATCCATCTATATCCATCTATATCCATCTATATCCATCTATATCCATCTATATCCATCTATATCCATCTATATCCATCTATATCCATCTATATCCATCTATATCCATCTATATCCATCTATATCCATCTATATCCATCTATATCCATCTATATCCATCTATATCCATCTATATCCATCTATATCCATCTATATCCATCTATATCCATCTATATCCATCTATATCCATCTATATCCATCTATATCCATCTATATCCATCTATATCCATCTATATCCATCTATATCCATCTATATCCATCTATATCCATCTATATCCATCTATATCCATCTATATCCATCTATATCCATCTATATCCATCTATATCCATCTATATCCATCTATATCCATCTATATCCATCTATATCCATCTATATCCATCTATATCCATCTATATCCATCTATATCCATCTATATCCATCTATATCCATCTATATCCATCTATATTCATCTATATCTATCTATATCCATCTATATCCATCTATATCCATCTATATCCATCTATATCCATCTATATCCATCTATATCCATCTATATCCATCTATATCCATCTATATCCATCTATATCCATCTATATCCATCTATATCCATCTATATCCATCTATATCCATCTATATCCATATATATCCATCTATATCCATCTATATCCATCTATATCCATCTATATCCATCTATATCCATCTATATCCATCTATATCCATCTATATCCATCTATATCCATCTATATCCATCTATATCCATCTATATCCATCTATATCCATCTATATCCATCTATATCCATCTATATCCATCTATATCCATCTATATCCATCTATATCCATCTATATCCATCTATATCCATCTATATCCATCTATATCCATCTATATCCATCTATATCCATCTATATCCATCTATATCCATCTATATCCATCTATATCCATCTATATCCATCTATATCCATCTATATCCATCTATATCCATCTATATCCATCTATATCCATCTATATCCATCTATATCCATCTATATCCATCTATATCCATCTATATCCATCTATATCCATCTATATCCATCTATATCCATCTATATCCATCTATATCCATCTATATCCATCTATATCCATCTATATCCATCTATATCCATCTATATCCATCTATATCCATCTATATCCATCTATATCCATCTATATCCATCTATATCCATCTATATCCATCTTATATCCATCTATATCCATCTATATCCATCTATATCCATCTATATCCATCTATATCCATCTATATCCATCTATATCCATCTATATCCATCTATATCCATCTATATCCATCTATATCCATCTATATCCATCTATATCCATCTATATCCATCTATATCCATCTATATCCATCTATATCCATCTATATCCATCTATATCCATCTATATCCATCTATATCCATCTATATCCATCTATATCCATCTATATCCATCTATATCCATCTATATCCATCTATATCCATCTATATCCATCTATATCCATCTATATCCATCTATATCCATCTATATCCATCTATATCCATCTATATCCATCTATATCCATCTATATCCATCTATATCCATCTATATCCATCTATATCCATCTATATCCATCTATATCCATCTATATCCATCTATATCCATCTATATCCATCTATATCCATCTATATCCATCTATATCCATCTATATCCATCTATATCCATCTATATCCATCTATATATCCATCTATATCCATCTATATCCATCTATATCCATCTATATCCATCTATATCCATCTATATCCATCTATATCCATCTATATCCATCTATATCCATCTATATCCATCTATATCCATCTATATCCATCTATATCCATCTATATCCATCTATATCCATCTATATCCATCTATATCCATCTATATCCATCTATATCCATCTATATCCATCTATATCCATCTATATCCATCTATATCCATCTATATCCATCTATATCCATCTATATCCATCTATATCCATCTATATCCATCTATATCCATCTATATCCATCTATATCCATCTATATCCATCTATATCCATCTATATCCATCTATATCCATCTATATCCATCTATATCCATCTATATCCATCTATATCCATCTATATCCATCTATATCCATCTATATCCATCTATATCCATCTATATCCATCTATATCCATCTATATCCATCTATATCCATCTATATCCATATATATCCATCTATATCCATCTATATCCATCTATATCCATCTATATCCATCTATATCCATCTATATCCATCTATATCCATCTATATCCATCTATATCCATCTATATCCATCTATATCCATCTATATCCATCTATATCCATCTATATCCATCTATATCCATCTATATCCATCTATATCCATCTATATCCATCTATATCCATCTATATCCATCTATATCCATCTATATCCATCTATATCCATCTATATCCATCTATATCCATCTATATCCATCTATATCCATCTATATCCATCTATATCCATCTATATCCATCTATATCCATCTATATCCATCTATATCCATCTATATCCATCTATATCCATCTATATCCATCTATATCCATCTATATCCATCTATATCCATGTATATCCATCTATATCCATCTATATCCATGTAAATCCATGTATATCCATCTATATCCATCTATATCCATCTATATCCATCTATATCCATCTATATCCATCTATATCCATCTATATCCATCTATATCCATCTATATCCATCTATATCCATCTATATCCATTCTATATCCATCTATATCCATCTATATCCATCTATATCCATCTATATCCATCTATATCCATCTATATCCATCTATATCCATCTATATCCATCTATATCCATCTATATCCATCTATATCCATCTATATCCATCTATATCCATCTATATCCATCTATATCCATCTATATCCATCTATATCCATCTATATCCATCTATATCCATCTATATCCATCTATATCCATCTATATCCATCTATATCCATCTATATCCATCTATATCCATCTATATCCATCTATATCCATCTATATCCATCTATATCCATCTATATCCATCTATATCCATCTATATCCATCTATATCCATCTATATCCATCTATATCCATCTATATCCATCTATATCCATCTATATCCATCTATATCCATCTATATCCATCTATATCCATCTATATCCATCTATATCCATCTATATCCATCTATATCCATCTATATCCATCTATATCCATCTATATCCATCTATATCCATCTATATCCATCTATATCCATCTATATCCATCTATATCCATCTATATCCATCTATATCCATCTATATCCATCTATATCCATCTATATCCATCTATATCCATCTATATCCATCTATATCCATCTATATCCATCTATATCCATCTATATCCATCTATATCCATCTATATCCATCTATATCCATCTATATCCATCTATATCCATCTATATCCATCTATATCCATATATATCCATCTATATCCATCTATATCCATCTATATCCATCTATATCCATCTATATCCATCTATATTCATTTTTATCTATCTATATCCATCTATATCCATCTATATCCATCTATATCCATCTATATCCATCTATATCCATGTATATCCATGTATATCCATCTATATCCATCTATATCCATCTATATCCATCTATATCCATCTATATCCATGTATATCCATGTATATCCATCTATATCCATGTATATCCATGTATATCCATCTATATCCATCTATATCCATCTATATCCATCTATATCCATCTATATCCATATATATCCATCTATATCCATGTATATCCATCTATATCTATGTATATCCATCTATATCCATTCTATATCCATCTATATTTATCTATATACATCTATATCCATCTATATCCATCTATATACATCTATATCCATCTATATCCATCTATATCCATCTATATCCATCTATATCCATCTATATCCATCTATATCCATCTATATCCATCTATATCCATCTATATCCATCTATATCCATCTATATCCATCTATATCCATCTATATCCATCTATATCCATCTATATCCATCTATATCCATCTATATCCATCTATATCCATCTATATCCATCTATATCCATCTATATCCATCTATATCCATCTATATCCATCTATATCCATCTATATCCATCTATATCCATCTATATCTATCTATATCCATCTATATCCATCTATATCCATCTATATCCATGTATATCCATCTATATCCATCTATATCCATCTATATCCATCTATATCCATCTATATCCATCTATATCCATCTATATCCATCTATATCCATCTATATCCAAGTATATCCATCTATATCCATCTATATCCATCTATATCCATCTATATCCATCTATATCCATCTATATCCATCTATATCCATCTATATCCATCTATATCCATCTATATCCATATATATCCATCTATATCCATCTATATCCATGTATATCCATATATATCCATCTATATCCATCTATATCCATCTATATCCATCTATATCCATGTATATCCATGTATATCCATCTATATCCATCTATATCCATCTATATCCATCTATATCCATCTATATCCATGTATATCCATCTATATCCATCTATTTAAATCTATATCCATCCATATCCATCAATATCCATCTATATCCATCTATATCCATCAATATCCATCTATATCCAACTATATCCATATATATCCATATATATCCATCTATATCCATGTATATCCATGTATATCCATGTATATCCATCTATATCCATCTATATCCATCTATATCCATCTATATCCATCTATATCCATGTATATCCAAGTATATCCATCTATATCCATCTATATCCATCTATATCCATCTATATCCATCTATATCCATCTATATCCATCTACATCCATCTATATCCATCTATATCCATCTATGTCCATTTATATCCATCTATATCCATCTATATCCATCTATATTTATCTATATTTATTTATATCCATCTATATCCATCTATATCCATCTATATCCATCTATATCCATCTATATTTATCTATATTTATCTATATCCATCTATATCCATCTATATCCATCTATATCCATTTATATCCATTTAAATCCATCTATATCCATCTATATCCATCTATATCCATCTATATACATCTATATCCATCTATATCCATCTATATCCATCTATATCCATCTTATATCCATCTATATCCATCTATATCCATCTATATCCATCTATATCCATCTATATCCATCTATATCCATCAATATCCATTTATATCCATCTATTTCCATCTATATCCATCTATATCCATCTATATCCATCTATATCCATCTATATCCATCTATATTCATCTATATCCATCTATATGCATCTATACCCATCTATATCCATCTATATCCATCTATATCCATCTATATCCATCTATATCCATATATATCCATCTATATCCATCTATATCCATCTATATCCATCTATATCAATCTATATCCATCTATATCCATCTATATCCATATATATCCATCTATATCCATCTATATCCATCTTTATCCATCTATATCCATATATATCCATCTATATCCATCTATATCCATCTATATCCATCTATATCCATCTATATCCATCTATATCCATCTATATCAATCTATTTCCATCTATATCCATCTATATCCATCTATATACATCTATATCCATCTTTATCCATGTATATCCATCTATATCCATCTATATCCATCTATATCCATCTTTATGCATCTATATCCATCTATATCTATCTATATCCATCTATATCCATCTATATCCATCTATATCCATCTATATCCATCTATATGCATCTATATCCATCTATATCCATCTATATCCATATATATCCATATATATCCATCTATATCCATGTATATCAATCTATATCCATCTATATCCATCTATATCCATGTATATCCATGTATATCCATGTATATCCATCTATTTCCATGAATATCCATCTATATCCATCTATATCCATCTCTATCCATTTATATCCATCTATATCCATCTATATCTATCTATATCCATCTATATCCACCTATATCCATCTATATCCATCTATATCCATCCATATCCATCTATATCCATATATATCCATATATATCCATCTATATCCATGTATATCCATCTATATCCATCTATATCCATCTATATCCATGTATATCCATGTATATCCATCTATTTCGATGTATATCCATCTATATCCACCTATATCCATCTATATCCATCTATATCTATCTATATCCATCTATATCCACCTATATCCATCTATATCCATCTATATCTATCCATATCCATCTATATCCATCTATATCCATCTATATCCATCCAAATCTATCTATATCCATCTATATCCATCTCTATCCATCTATATCCATCTCTATCCATCTATATCCATGTATATCCATGTATATCCATGTATATCCATCTATATCCATCTATATCCATCTATATCCATCTATATCCATCTATATCCATCTATATCGATCTATATCCATCAACATCCATCTATATCCATGTATATCCATCTATATCCATCTATATTCATCTATATTCATCTATATCCATCTATATCCATCTATATCCATCTATATCCATCTATATCCATCTATTTACATCTATATCCATCTATATCCATCTATATCCATCTATATCCATCTATTCCATCTATATCCATCTATATCCATCTATATCCATCTATATCGATGTATATCCATGTTTATCCATCTATATCCATGTATATCCATCTATATCCATCTATATCCATCTATATCCATCTATATCCATCTATATCAATCTATATCCATCTATATCCATCTATATCCATCTATATCCATCTGTATCCATCTATATCCACCTATATCCATCTATATCCATCTATATCCATCTATATCCATCTATATCTATCTATATCCATCTATATCCAGCTATATCCATCTATATCCATTTATATCCATGTATATCCATGTATATACATGTAAATCCATCTATATCCATCTATATCCATCTATATCCATCAACATCCATCTATATCCATCTATATCCATCTATATCCATCTATATCCATCTATATCCATCCATATCCATCTATATCCATCAACATCCATATATATCCATGTATATCCATCTATATCCATCTATATTCATCTATATCCATCTATATCCATCTATATCCATCTATATTCATCTATATCCATCTATATCCATCTATATCCATCTATATCCATCTATATCCATCTATATCCATATATACAATTCAGCAGTCGATCTAATCAGATCGCAAGTGCAGAGATTTTGTAAACGCTTCTCGCTAAGCCATAGCAGATTTTTTGTCCAATACAACCAAATTTTTGTTTATTTGTGCGTTAAGTTGCAATTATTAAGTGTAAAAATGCCATCAAACATGAATAATAAACTCGACCCAATCTTTAGTAGTAGCTTCGTTAGAAGAGACTTTAATGATAGCGGAGTTGCTGGATGTGCTGATGGCAAGCTCCGTACCATCTCGACTTCGTCTTGCGCCACGAACATGTCGACTGAGTCCTACCGCATCTCTCTCGGCGTAGGGCCTCTGTGGTGGTCCTGATGTCCCTGTCCACCACAGAACAGATCACGATAGGGCATCGCTCTTAACGGGCTACAGCCGTAAGTCTTCAGTCGACTCGGCTGGCGGCAGCTTGTTCGAGGCCAGCTCTCGGGCATCGTCATCCTCTTCGTCGTCGGAGTGCTCCGACTCGGAGTCGCACGACATTCATTCGTTGTGCTCGGAGGACGATTGCCAGGAGGTGTTGCGCCAGATCCTGCAGCATGACCAACCGGTGCATATTTCCATCAAATTGCACGTCACTGAAATCCAGTCTACCAATTGGATGTCGATTTTGAACCCGAACAACAACATTTTGTATGTCGCCTTTCCTAAGGACTTGCCCCCAGCTGGCTCCAAGGAGACCTTCATCTCGCTTCTGGAGTTCGCCGAGGACAAGTTAGAGGTAAACGGCATTGTCATGGTTATGCGTAAGGATCAACCGGATTGCGCTCGTTTAATTGAGGCATTCCTGTTCATGGGCTTTGAACCGCTATCGAGAAAATCCCCAAAGGCACCGCCAGCTGCCATCAACGATAATGAGAACTACTATTTCCTGTACACCATCGAGGAGTAGAAAAGGGACAACGTGTTGACAACAGTTTAACGTCAAACGATTTCTAGTTAAATATACCGAAAAGTTACTTATTCCAAGTTACCCGCAACAATTATTATTAATATCCGTAGCGTTTTGTTATCGTAATCAATCAACAATCAGAGTAGAATAACCATATATGACATATTGACCCCAATGTGTTCAATGAAAAACCATATTTCAAATTTCAAATTCTAAAGAAAAACAAATCGTTTTAAACTTTTGTCAACGCGACTTTTTTGCTTTTGTAGTCTTTCTATCAAGATGCACTTAAAATAACAACATTGCGTTAGCCACGTTAAGAGCAAGCTTCAAATTGTCGTAAATTAATACACCAATTATAATCGAAAAGGAACAAAAAAAAACAGAAAATGTTAAAAAAAAATATACAAAATCTAAAGAAAACGTAAAAAAAATGAAATGTATTAGTCCTAAGTTGATTTGTGAAATATTACAACAATTATTATTTATGTTATATACATTTTTCAATTATTATCATTTATATATCTTGAAAACAATATATGTTATTCTTCTTATTATGTAATATCAATATACTTTCGTAAATCCCACAATATGTATTTCACATAAACATATTTAAATATTTTATATATATATATATTCAACTTTTGTATACTTATGTACGGATGAATATGAAGAAAAGAAGCATTCTAAAGCAAAAACATAAATATTTATAGAGTAATCGACTACATTTATCAAGCAAACACATACATATATATTATATATTCCAACCAATAAATATCCATGTATATCCATCTATATCCATCTATATCCATCTATATCCAACTATATCCATCTATATCCATATATATCCATATATATCCATCTATATCCAACGGTATCCATCTATATCCATATAAATCCATCTATATCCATGTATATCCATGTATATCCATGTATATCCATGTATATCCATCTATATCCATCTATATCCATCTATATCCATCTATATCCATCTATATCCATCTATATCCATCTATATCCATCTATATCCACCTATATCCATGTATATCCATGTATATCAATCTATATCCATGTATATCCATCTATATCCATCTATATCCATCTATATCCATCTATATCCATCTATATCCATCTATATCCATCTATATCCATCTACATCCATCTGTATCCATCTATATACATCTATATCCATCTAAATCCATCTATATCCATCTATATCCATATATATCCATATATATCCATCTATATCCATGTATATATATCTATATCTATCTATATCCATCTATATCCATCTATATCCATGTATATCCATCTATATCCATCTATATCTATCTACATCCATCTATATCCATCTATATACATCTATATCCATCTAAATCCATATATGCATCTATATCCATCTATATCCATCAACATCCATCTATATCCATGTAAATCCATCTATATCCATCTATATTCATCTATATCCATCTATATCCATCTATATCCATCTATATTCATCTATATCCATCTATATCCATCTATATCCATCTATATCCATCTATATCCATCTATATCCATGTATATCCATCTATATCCATGTATATCCATCTATATCCATCTATATCCATCTATATCCATCAACATCCATCTATATCCATCTATATACATCTATATTCATCTATATTCATCTATATCCATCTATATCCATCTATATCCATCTATATTCATCTATATCCATCTATATCCATCTATATCCATATATATACATCTATATCCATCTAAATCCATCTAAATCCATCTATATCCATCTATATCCATCTATATCCATCTATATCCATCTATATCCATCTATATCCATCTATATCCATCTATATCCATCTATATCCATCTATATCCATCTATATCCATCTATATACATCTATATCCATCTATATCCATGTATATCAATCTATATCCATCTACATCCATCTATATCCATCTATATCCATCTATATCCATCTATATCCATCTATATCCATCTATATCCATCGATATCCATCTATATTCATCTATATCCATCTATATCCATATATATACATCTATATCCATCTAAATCCATCTATATCCATCTATATCCATCTATATCCATATATATCCATCTCTATCCATCTATATCCATCTATATCCATCTATATCCATCTATATCCATCTATATCCATCTATATCCATCTATATCCATCTATATCCATCTATATCCATCTATATCCATCTATATCCATCTATATCCATCTATATCCATCTATATGCATCTATATCCATATATATCCATATATATCCATCTATATCCATGTATATCTATCTATATCTATCTATTTCCATCTATATCCATCTATATCCATGTATATCCATTTATATCCATCTATATCCATCTACATCCATCTATATCCATCTATATACATCTATATCCATCTAAATCCATCTATATCCATCTATATCCATCTATATCCATCTATATCCATCTATATCAATCTATATCCATCTATGTCCATCTATATCCATCTATATCCATCTATATCCATCTATATCCATCTATATCCATCTATATCCATCTATATCCATCTATATCCATCTATATCCATCTATATCCATCTATATCCATCTATATCCATCTATATCCATCTATATCCATGTATATCCATGTATATCCATCTATATCCATCTATATCCATCTATATCCATCTATATCCATCTATATCCATCTATATCCATCTATATCCATCTATATCCATCTATATCCATCTATATCCATCTATATCCATCTATATCCATCTATATCCATCTATATCCATCTATATCCATCTATATCCATCTATATCCATCTATATCCATCTATATCCATCTATATCCATCTATATCCATATATATCCATCTATATCCATCTATATCCATCTATATCCATCTATATCCATCTATATCCATCTATATCCATCTATATCCATCTATATCCATCTATATCCATCTATATCCATCTATATCCATCTATATCCATCTATATCCATCTATATCCATCTATATCCATCTATATCCATCTATATCCATCTATATCCATCTATATCCATCTATATCCATCTATATCCATATATATCCATATATATCCATCTATATCCATCTATATCCATCTATATCCATCTATATCCATCTATATCCATCTATATCCATGTATATCCATCTATATCCATCTATATCCATCTATATCCATCTATATCCATCTATATCCATCTATATCCATCTATATCCATCTATATCCATCTATATCCATCTATATCCATCTATATCCATCTATATCCATCTATATCCATATATTTCCATCTATATCCATCTATATCCATCTATATCCATCTATATCCATCTATATCCATCTATATCCATCTATATCCATCTATATCCATCTATATCCATCTATATCCATCTATATCCATCTATATCCATCTATATCAATCTATATCCATCTATATCCATCTATATCCATCTATATCCATCTATATCCATCTATATCCATCTATATTCATCTATATCCACCTATATCCATCTATATCCATCTATATCTACCTATATCCATCTATATCCATCTATATCCATCTATTTCTATCTATATCCATCTATATCCATCTATATCCATCTATATCCTTCTATATCCATCTATATCCATCTATATCCATCTATATCCATCTATATCCATCTATATCCATCAATATCCATCTATATCCATCTATATCAATCTATATCCATCTATATCCATCTATATCCATCTATATCCATGTATATCCATCTATATCCATCTATATCCATCTATATCCATCTATATCCATCTATATCTATCTATATCCATCTATATCCATATATATCCATATATATCCATCTATATCCATCTATATCCATCTATATCCATCTATATCCATCTCTATCCATGTATATCCATGTATATCCATGTATATCCATCTATTTCCATGTATATCCATCTATATCCATCTCTATCCATCTATATCCATCTCTATCCATCTATATCCACCTATATCCATCTATATCCATCTATATCCATCTATATCCATCTATATCCATCTATATCCATCAATATCCATCTATATCCATCTATATCCATCTATATCCATCTATATCCATCTATATCCATCTATATCCATATATATCCATATATATCCATCTATATCCATGTATATCCATCTATATCCATCTATATCCATCTATATCCATGTATATCCATGTATATCCATCTATTTCCATGTATATCCATCTATATCCATCTATATCCATCTCTATCCATCTAAATCCATCTATATCCATCTATATCCATCTATATCCATCTATGTCCATCTATATTCATCTATATCCATCTATATCCATCTATATCCATCTATATCCATCTATATCCATCTATATCCATATATATCCATATATATCCATCTATATCCATGCTATATCCATCTATATCCATCTATATTAATGTATATCCATCTGTATCCATCTATATACATCTATATCCATGTATATCCATGTATATCCATGTATATCCATCTACATCCATCTATATCGATCTATATACATCTATATCCATCTATATGAATCTTTATCCATCTATATCCATCTATATCCATGTATATCCATGTATATCCATGTATATCCATCTATATCCATCTATATCCATCTATATCCATCTATATCCATCTATATCCATCTATATCCATGTATATCCATGTATATCCATCTATATCCATCTATATCTATCTATATCCATCTATATCCATCTATATCCATCTATATCTATCAATATCCATCTACATCCATCTATATCCATATATATCCATCTATATCCATGTATATCCATCTATATGAATCTTTATCCATCTATATCCATCTATATCCATGTATATCCATGTATATCCATCTATATCCATCTATATCCATCTATATCCATCTATATCCATCTATATCCATCTATATCCATCTATATCCATCTATATCCATCTATATCCATCTATATCCATCTATATCCATCTATATCCATCTATATCCATCTATATCCATATATATCCATCTATATCCATCTATATCCATCTATATCCATCTATATCCATCTATATCCATCTATATCCATCTATATCCATCTATATCCATCTATATCCATCTATATCCATCTATATCCATCTATATCCATCTATATCCATCTATATCCATCTATATCCATCTATATCCATCTATATCCATCTATATCCATCTATATCCATCTATATCCATCTATATCCATCTATATCCATCTATATCCATCTATATCCATCTATATCCATCTATATCCATCTATATCCATCTATATCCATCTATATCCATCTATATCTATCTATATCCATCTATATCCATCTATATCCATCTATATCCATCTATATCCATCTATATCCATCTATATCCATCTATATCCATCTATATACATCTATATCCATCTATATCCATCTATATCCATCTATATCCATCTATATCCATCTATATCCATCTATATCCATCTATATCCATCTATATCCATCTATATCCATCTATATCCATCTATATCCATCTATATCCATCTATATCCATCTATATCCATCTATATCCATCTATATCCATCTATATCCATCTATATCCATCTATATCCATCTATATCCATCTATATCCATCTATATCCATCTATATCCATCTATATCCATCTATATCCATCTATATCCATCTATATCCATCTATATCCATCTATATCCATCTATATCCATCTATATCCATCTATATCCATCTATATCCATCTATATCCATCTATATCCATCTATATCCATCTATATCCATCTATATCCATCTATATCCATCTATATCCATCTATATCCATCTATATCCATCTATATCCATCTATATCCATCTATATCCATCTATATCCATCTATATCCATCTCTATCCATCTATATCCATCTATATCCATCTATATCCATCTATATCCATCTATATCCATCTATATCCATCTATATCCATCTATATCCATCTATATCCATCTATATCCATCTATATCCATCTAAATCCATCTATATCCATCTATATCCATCTATATCCATCTATATCCATCTCTATCCATATATATCCATCTCTATCCATCTATATCCATGTATATCCATGTATATCCATGTATATCCATGTATATCCATCTATATCCATCTATATCCATCTATATCCATCTATATCCATCTATATCCATATTTATCCATCTATATCCATCTATATCCATCTATATCCATCTATATCCATCTATATTCATCTATATTCATCTATATCCATCTATATCCATCTATATCCATCTATATCCATCTATATCCATCTATTTACATCTATATCCATCTATATCCATCTATATCCATATATATCCATCTATATCCATCTATATCCATCTATATCCATCTATATCCATCTATATCCATCTATATCCATCTATATCCATCTATATCCATCTATATCCATCTATATCCATCTATATCCATCTATATCCATCTATATCCATCTATATCCATCTATATCCATCTATATCCATCTATATTCATCTATATCCATCTATATCTATCCATATCCATCTATATCCATCTATATCCATCTATATCCATCTATATCCATCTATATCCATGTATATCCATCTATATCCATGTATATCCATCTATATCCATCTATATCCATCTATATCCATCTATATCCATCTATATCCATCTATATCCATCTATATCCATATATATCCATATATATCCATCTATATCCATGTATATCCATCTATATCTATCTATATCCATCTATATCCATCTATATCCATGTATATCCATCTATATCCATCTATATCCATCTACATCCATCTATATCCATCTATATACATCTATTTCCATCTAAATCCATCTATATCCATCTATATCCATCTATATCCGTCTATATCCATCTATATCCATCTATATCCATGTATATGCATCTATATCCATCTATATCCATCTATATCCATCTATATCCATCTATATTCATCTATATCCATCTATATCCATCTATATACATCTCTATCCATCTATATCCATCTATATCCATCTATATCCATCTATATCCATCTATATCCATCTATATCCATCTATATCCATCTATATCCATCTATATCCATCTATATCCATCTATATCCATCTATATCCATCTATATCCATCTATATCCATCTATATCCATCTATATCCATCTATATCCATGTATATCCATCTATATCCATCTATATCCATCTATATCCATCTATATCCATCTATATCCATCTATATCCATCTATATCCATCTATATCCATCTATATCCATCTATATCCATCTATATCCATCTATATCCATCTATATCCATCTATATCCATCTATATCCATCTATATCCATCTATATCCATCTGCT